>CP139501.1:15391659-15599159 GCA_021014915.2 Artemisia tridentata subsp. tridentata | reverse complement strand
GAACACATAGGTTACAAGTCTTGTATGGGCGGGACTTGCAACTGGATGGATTGACATCGCCTTTGCTTTGTATACATGTTTATCTGAGTAACCCCAAGTCTCCCTTATCGACAGAGCAACACTAAGTGCAATGATGTGAACTATTATGACTGTATGTGTGCTTGACTATAATATGTACTATATTTTAGCAGTGGGTTGTAAACACATAGGTTGCAAGTTTTGTATGGGCGGAACTTGGGACTGAATGGATTTACAATGCCTTTGTTGTGGGAACATTCTTTAAAGGCTTTACATTTTAACTAAACTCTATGAACTCACCAACCTTTGTGTTGACACTTTAGCATGTTTATCTCAGGTTAATAAGGCGATAGTTAGAGTTTGAAGCAAAGAGTCGCATGACATGTTTTGAAGACTTTAATACATTCGTATTTACCATTCGATAGTACACTGAAAAACGTTTATGTAATCTTGTGCTTCGGGACCTCATGTTTGTAACTTTGATTTCATTTATCGAATGTTAACTTTTCAAAACGTATCATTTAGAGGTCGTTTTCTATAACTTGTACTTTGTATTATGAAGTAGCACCATAGTGACACAATCTTCCGTTGCGGTATTTTGGGGGTGTTACACTTTTGACACTAAAACTCCAAATTCCTAATTTGATGAAGCTCGAGTCTGCAAAGAATCTAAAAAAAAGGATCAATACGCCATGGCTGCAAACATACTAATTTGCCCCGCCAAGATACGAACAATCTTAATTTTGGTAGATTCTATCAAAACAAATCTAAATTAATCATCATAGCCTCAACATAGGTTTTATGCCAATCATGCTATCCTGTTTGCATGAATCCTCGGAAAACACATACGCCGATGTTTCAGTTTTCACAGTCCAAACATGAGATTCCTCACCACTCGATTTCCTTTCATGTGACAACTGGTAAAAATTTCCCTAATATTTATATTATTGACAATTCATTTCTGTGACTAGGACACCTGACTTGACCATTATGTGTTAAAACGGATAACAGACCTGCACATATTGACACCCGGAAATCTAACCAAGGAACAGTGAAATTATCACATTTCATGATTTACTCATGATTTTTGTATTGAAACGGGAGGTTATCTCAGTTTCACACGGATTGACACCACACGCAAACCAGGAACAAAACTAAGATTCAGAAAATGTTAGTGAATAATTAAGGACTCGGGAATAAATTCAAGTATTACATAACGACTCTAGGGATATAAACTCTCAAATTAGAAACGGTTCCAGGACGGATCCGAATTTGACACAGTTTAGCGGAACACGGGTATTAATTTATCCCACCTTAACTAGTAATATACCCATTCCTTAAAAATTAAATCCCACCCTTCCACTAACACATAAACCTAAATGTCTGCTACCCTATCCTTTATTTTGTCGCCTCCATCTCTTCCCCATAGAAACACCGAACCATTACCATCCCAAATTCAGACACCATTAATACCTTTGACTTAGAAACCCTTGTCTTCATTATAATTCACGAGCCAACATAGGAGATGAAGCCTTAGGTATAGAGATAACACACCAAAAAGGGTAGATTATTCACCCAAAAATCCGAAAGACCATATGGAATTACTCTCCGGTATTCTCCTTAAATCCGCACCTCTAAGATGAATCTGAATCACACAATCATCAATACACACCAAAAATCTGAGAAGTTGTCAAGAAAAGGGTTGAGCTGTGATTCGATTGGAGGTTAGGGTTGGGTGATATTGGAGCAGTTGGGTCTCGGATTGGAAGGTTCATCCAAGTATTCATTCACCAAGGAAGTCTTTGTAAGGTT
This sequence comes from Artemisia tridentata subsp. tridentata, assembly GCA_021014915.2. NCBI lineage: Eukaryota > Viridiplantae > Streptophyta > Magnoliopsida > Asterales > Asteraceae > Artemisia > Artemisia tridentata. Next base: position 15,597,329 of record CP139501.1, on the reverse strand, counting down.
TAATCTTGATCTTAGTTATGTTTTATACTTTTCTGAGAATCATTATAAGTATGAAATTTAGATCGAATTAATGAGTAAGAATTGTGTTGATATTATGGTGTTTCGACCAAATTAATGCCTAGGCACACCATTATTTTTTAGGAAAGATTTAAGTTTTGATTGTTAGTGTTGTCGAATAGACACTTAGGAACATAATGGTTTTGATGAGAAAACTAAGTTTTGATTTGTAATATATGTTGAATAGGAAGTCCAGGAATAGAGAAACTTTGATTTAGTTAGTAGTGGTTATTGTTGATGTCGTTAGAATAATGTAGGAACCACCGTTGGAAGGATTAGATCATTCATGGTTATGTTGTGTTCGAACCCACTAGGAGGAATGACTTCATGAACCCTTGGAAATATTGTGAATCAAATAAGCCATTAGACCTATGTTTAAGAAGTATTCGAGAAGACTAGGAACCACAGGTTCATGGATCGAACCTGTGGGAGATTGTGGTTAGTGTAGGATTACTTGAATAGCATCTCTTGTGTGCTATGTTGAGGGTGTTAAGCATTGTGACCAACCCATGACTAAACCTAGCCATTGACTGCCAATGATGAGAGCCAAAGTTATTCGAATAGGCAAGAGAGGAAGCATCTCATCTAGGGGACAATTGAACCAAGTAGTTAGCCACCTTTTAGACCCCAAAAACTTGGAGTCGAGTAGTACTCGATGTTGGTCACGAGGAAAGGCCGAAACCATGATGGGAAACCCCTCACATTTTGCGAAGCAGGAAACACTAGGAAGATTTCACCAAACTGGGTACTTGGTGCAAGTCTGTCTTTAACCTTAGTGAAATACCAGGCCGAGAAACCTAGCAATCAAGCCCAACTAAGAACTCATTAATAGCTACTAGACAGCCTTGGACCAGTTTGTATTATGGGCCCGTGTACAGCCCATATAACCCATCAGGATTAGCTTCAAAGACAGCCCACTAGTAGCTTGATTTTCCCCTCTTAGAACCCATGGGCAACAGCCCATTAGTACTCTTTAAGTGATAAAAGCATATCTCGAATAACAGTTATGATATTAATGTCGAGGGCAACTAAAATGCAACAATAGTCGTTACAAACTAGATTATATTAACTAACGTCTAAATTAGTATTAGCCGAATAACCTTTAAAAGATGTAATTGCCGGGACATAAAAGAGATACAAAAATTCATAGACTTATAAAATTTGGATAGACAACTATATATACATGACTAAAATTATTTAACTTAAGGTCACGTTAAAACAAGTATAGCCGAGAATCAAAAATGAAATTTTAATTACACTAACATATAGGAACTTAAAAGTTTGACTAGCCAAAATAATAGACACGACGCAAACAACTAAATGACTTGATTAATATATGCATATATGTACACATTGTCAAACAATTAATCTTAGGTACACTTAGGAAAATAGGTAAATATACATATATAAGTAAACTAGATTAAATTAGGTAGTGAAGGTAATTATATCAAAATGAATTTCATGATAATTGTAAACCATAACACATGACGAGATATATAAAATACGTAAGCACTTATATTCGTCATATTGATAAACAAGTAAATTAAAAGTGAACGTCACTAAAATATATATATTTAACTTGAATGGATTAGTCGAAACATAAAACTTTAAACTAATATTGTGTAAATGGATCATAATAAGGAAACTAGTTAAATTACTCAAGTTAATGGGTAGAAACCATTAGGTAATGAACTTCATAAATATTAAGTCATATTTTAAAATCAACATAGGCGAATCTAACAAACAAAATAGGTGAATAAATATACATATCACAATTAGGTTTAATTCATTCATACCCTAGATCATTAGGTATTCCCAACCCTTCAGGTACCATGACTTTAGGACAACTGTAGGATTACACCTCACCAACCTTTAGGAGAGACTTTAGTAACACACTCACCGCCACACAAGTAACAACATAGGTACCCTAGAACATTGAAATTAAAATCTGAAGAGACTTGGATATAATACTTGAAACTAAGACATGGTTATGTAATTTAGGTTGCGTGTTGGTGCCGTGCACTCGCTAATTTCACAGCGTTCACTGTTCATACCAATAAAGGTGAGAAACATGCAAAACTTTTATGGACCATAATGTTAATACTTTTATTCAAACCTATTGCGCAGTTAGCCTAAGCCCTAGAACCCACTGATATGCCCATTTTCATGAGCCGTTAATTTCCTTTGGGAAGCGCGATTGCTTTAGATAGATCTATTGGGGTGACTCCCTCGTTCGGGTTGACCGGATAGGCAAACGAACGTATAGCAAGTCGGACTTTGAGTGTATTGGGTTAAACACTCGCTAAGGGTCCCTTGACTATTATTTATGTGTTAGAGATTAGCACACTGGACTGTCGAGCTTCGGTTGCATGAACTTAGTGCTAGTGCGATAGATACTTTTGTATGACATTATATGTGTTATAATGATCATGCTGGTCCAAACTAATTATTTGATGATTTTATTTAAACCTATGAACTCACCAGCTTTTTGCTGACTTTTTAAGCATGTTTTTCTCAGGTGTGTGATTTGACTTGGTATGGCAAGATATGGCAAGGCAAAAAGGGTCATGGAGCTTTTTATCAGATTAGCAAATTATTATTGGAGACTTGTTTTTATGTGGGACCACAATGTTTAATGGGCCTAAATTCTATCTAAACTATGACTTATCTTTTGTAAAACTAATTTGATGATTTTAATTAAAAACGGAGTATGTATTCTGTTCTTTATCATCTTGTGTTGTGATTTTCAATAGTAGCACCCTCAAAGTTCTGTATGCTTCCGCGACCGTTGTAAATTTTAGGGGTGTTACAGATTGGCATCAGAGCCTAGGTTATAGAGAACTAGGTACATATAAACCCTAAACTATAACCATTTTTATAAAAACAAGTCCCTATGACCACCATTTGCCTTGCTTGCCATTTTGCTTGATGATTATCTGACTTGACTGTTTGTTATGATTATGACCTGTTACTATAAGTATTATATGTACATATTTTTATACACTTAACCCACACTAGTTATTATTACCGATATACTTACACACTTATACCATGTTGTCACAGACTATGTGTTCCCATCCTATCCCGGCGATTTCACTGAATTTAGAAGACCCGTACATGCAAGTGCTGCAAGCCTATAATGCACCGGATCCAGACCTACTCGAGCCCCCACTCACAGCAGCACTGCCTAATCCCAGTCAGCCTACTGGTCACGATACACAGCCTGTTTCACATACTCTTCCAGTCAAACGTACAGCTCGCATGAGAGTTCCTGGTTATCGGATGAGGTACTCAGATTTTCTGTCAGCATCCTAGAAGAGACCTCGAGTTATCTATACAGGAACTTCTACCACCCCAGTGTCAGTTTCACCAGCATCGTCTCCAGAGCATTCACCACCTCACCAACGGCTCAGAAGGGCTGATGATGCCTATTCAGAAGAAGAAGAGGAAGAAGAGGATCCTGAAGAAGATCCTGAAGATGAACCCGTGGCAGACCCTATTTCTAAGAATGTTGCACCAGCTGAGCCACGAAATGGAAAGGAGATTATGGGAGAGGTGCCTAGTACATTCAAAGTACGACAGAGCTCCAAGGTAGCTCAGATTGTAGGAGAGGATAGGGATATGCCTCTCGGGTTAGGTTTGAGAGCAGCTAGATTGCGAGCCAGGGATGAGGCTCCAACTACTTGTGAGATTAATGGCGAAGTTTGGAAGGATATCGAGTGTATCCACAGTACTCCACTCCAGGCAGGTAGTCCCACTTATGAGCCATCTTCCCCTACTTTTGTGCCGCCATCTCCATCACTACCGATTTCCCCTCCACCAGCTGTATCACCATTGGCAGAAGAGGAGGAAGATGATGTTATTGGATTTGTAGATCAGTTGGGTGCTCAGGGAAATTTGTTGGACGTTCATTCCGATCAGTTAGAGAGATTAGGGAGACGGGATGAACAGGTCGGCAGGGAGCTTGCTGAAGTTCGACGAAGGTTAGGAGATATAAGGAGTGACCAAGCCAGAGCTTGGGATGCCGAATGGACAAATTGGTATCGTATGCATGAGCTGGAGTAAGTTATGGCTAGAGTCACGAGAGCTGAGCAAGAGGATCGTAGGGAGGTATTAGGGTTAAAGAGACGCGAAGCACAGCTCGTGACTAGGGTAGGAAATTTGGAGACCATCATAGCTCAGATGGCACGAGTGTTAACACAGCTACATATCAGACAGGACGAGTTTGAGAGTTAGGTGTTGAGATGTATCTACACTAAACTGGGTAGTTGCCATTTAGTGATAGTAGTTTGTAGTCTTAGTAGTAGTTTAGGAACTTAGGTTATTTATTAGACTTTCGAGTTTGAAATTTTGTACACCCATCCTTATTTTAATATATATGACAAGCTTGATCGACTATTTTATTATGTTACCGTCTTTAGGAAATTTACCTTACCCATATGTGTTACACTTGTGCCGATTCTTTGAATTTTGATTATCCCTATCCTTCTTATACAGCAACATGCCTCCAAAGAAAATAACCCGAACCACACGTGCAAACCAAGGCCCCTTCAGACCCGAAGCAGCAACCCAGCAAGTGAATCGGGCTATGCTCGATCAACTCGTAGAGGAACGAGTAGCGGCAGCACTAGCTGCAGCAAACAAATCCACAGCAGATGTTGGAAATTCGAGACCTGCAACTAACAGTGCTCGAGGTTGCACATACCAAGACTTCCGGAAAATAATGACTGGAGGTTTTGGTGGTACTGAAGGAGCAGTTGTGTTGGTCCGATGGATCGAGAGATTAGAAATGGTGTTTAGGATTAGTGGATATTTGGAGGAGGATCGAGTTAAGTTTGCATCGTTCACATTCTCGGATGCAGCTCTAACTTGGTGGAATAACTACTTGAAATCATCTGGCTATGACACTGCGTATGCAATGTCATAGAAGAGCTTTAAAGAGATGGTTCTCAAGAAATACTGCCCTAGGAATGAAGTGAAGAAGTTAGAAGTAAAATTTTGAAATCTTAAGGTGCAAGGCACAAACATGACAGTATATAACCAACGCTTTCAGGAGCTTGCTCTATTGTGTCCTGATATGGTTCAAACTGAGACTCGCTTTTTGGAGAGGTATATCGGAGGATTACCTCAGTCTATTAAAGTAAACGTCACTACGTATAAGGCTGCGGATCTCCACGAGACAATGGAGGTAGCCAACAAGCTGATGGATCAGGTGATCGAAGATTCGATCGAAGCGGGTGTGAACAACAAGAGGAAATGGGATGACCATCCCCGAAACCATAACCACCCGAACAAGAGGCATGAGATTGCCAAGGTGTATGCTGTCGGACCTACAGAGAGGAAGGTCTACGTTGGAAGCTTGCTGTTTTGCAATCGATGCAAGTTGCATCACAAGGGTCAGTGCACCGTCAAATGCAACAAGTGTCAGAGAGTAGGGCACATGACCCGCGATTGCAGAGCAAGACCTCTAGCGGCAGCACAGGTTGCACCAGTAAGAGCTGAAGTCACGTGTTATGGTTGTGGTGAGAAAAGGCATTATAGGAGTGAATGCCAAAAGATTAAGAACCAGGGAAACGGTGGCAACAGAGGCCAACTAAGAATTCAGGGTAATCCGAGAAACCCAGGAGCTGGCATGAACCAATTAGCTATTGTACCCCAAAGGAATAAAGGGAAGGATGCAGTAGCCCATGGCAGGGGTTACGCGGTGGGCAAGGTGGAAGCCCAGGAGGACCCGAATGTGGTAATGGGTACGTTCCTCTTAAATAATGGCTATGCATCTATACTATTTGATACGGGAGCAGATAGGAGTTTTGTTTCCACTACCTTTATCCCATTGCTTGGTATTTCCCCGACTACCTTAGGCAACGTATATAATATAGAGCTGGCTAATGGAAAAGTAGAAAAAGTAGATACCATTGTAAGAGGTTGCACCTTAAACCTATCCAACCGCCCGTTCAATATAGACCAAATGCCCGTAGAACTAGGAAGTTTTGACATCATCGTCGGAATGGACTGGTTGTCGAAGTACCATGCCACTATCCTCTGTGACGAAAAGATCATCCGACTATCTTACGAAAACGAAGTGATAGTCGTTGAGGGTGATAGGAAAGGCCGACGGAGCGCTTCAAGATTAAACGTTATCTCATACGTAAAGGTCCAGAAACATCTTGAGAAAGGATGTCTTCTCATCCTAGCTCAGGTTTCTGGAAAGGAAGAAAAGAAGCCGAAGGAAAAAAGATTGGAAGATGTGTCGATCGTTAGAGATTTCCAAGAAGTTTTCCCCGAAGACTTACCCGGACTTCCACCAAAACGACAGGTCAAATTTAGAATTGACCTAGTACCAGGTGCCGCACCTGTGGCACGAGCGCCTTACCGACTAGCCCCAACAGAACTACAAGAGTTGTCTGAACAATTATTGGAACTCTCTGACAAAGGGTTTATCAGACCAAGTTCCTCACCTTGGGGAGCTCCAGTTCTGTTCCTCAAAAAGAAAGACGGATCATTCCGGATGTGCATTGACTATAGGGAACTCAATAAGCTGACCATTAAGAACCGATACCCACTTCCCAGAATCAACGATCTGTTTGATCAACTCCAAGGATCGTGCGTCTACTCAAAAATCGACTTAAGATCCGGTTATCATCAGCTGAGAGTGCGGGAAGAAGATATCCCGAAAACGGCTTTTAGAACTCGATATGGCCACTATGAGTTCCAGGTTATGCCTTTTGGCTTAACCAACGCACCAACGGTATTCATGAACCTCATGAACCGGGTGTGTAAGCCATACTTAGACAAGTTTGTGATCGTCTTCATTGATGACATATTGATATATTCTAAGAGCGAAAAGGAGCATGAAGAGCATCTTAGGTTAATCTTGGAATCATTAAGGGAAGAGGAGTTATATGCCAAGTTTTCAAAGTGCGAGTTTTGGATACCAACAGTCTAATTCTTAGGTCACGTAATTGATAAATAAGGTATCCATTTAGATCCCGCGAAGATTAAGACGATAAAGGATTGGGCAACGCCTACAAATCCTATAGAAATACGCCAATTCCTAGGACTCGCAGGATACTACAGAAGATTCATAGAAGGATTCTCGAAAATAGCAAAGCCTTTGATGAAGTTGACCCAGAAAAATGAGAAATTTGACTAGGGAGAGAAAGCAGAGGAAGCTTTTCAACTTTTCAAGTTAAAGTTGTGTAGCGCACCTATCTTAGCTCTACCTGAAGGCAGTGAGGACTTTGTAGTCTACTGTGACACCTCTCATAAAGGGTTAGGAGCTGTACTGATGCAGCGAGAAAAGGTGATAGCTTACGCCTCACGACAATTAAAGACACACGAGAAGAACTACACTACCCATGACCTAGAGTTAGGATCAGTAGTGTTTGCCCTCAGAATTTGGAGACACTACCTTTACGGCACCAAGTGCGTAGTATATACCGACCACAAAAGTTTGCAACATATTTTGGATCAGAAGGAACTCAATATGAGGCAACGTCGATGGTTAGAATTGCTCAGTGACTATGACTGTGAAATTCGATACCATCCGGGCAAAGCAAACGTGGTAGCGGATGCACTTAGCCGGAAGGAGAGACCGAAACCCCTAAGAGTAAGATCATTAGGAATGACCATTGCCTCACCACTTCCTTCGGCAATTCGAGAAGCTCAGATTGAGGCTCTGAAGGAAGAGAATAAGTCTAATGAGAGAATCGATGGAATGGCCAAAAGCGAAAATGGATTCGTAAGGAAAACGGATGGAACTTTTTTGTTTCAAGGACAGGAGTTGGATTCCACTCTACGGAGGTATACGAGACCTCATTATGCACGAATCCCATAAGACGAAGTATTCCATCCATCCGGGAGCTGACAAGATGTATCTTGATTTGAAAAAGCTGTATTGGTGGCCCAATATGAAAGCTGAGATTGCGAATTATGTCAGCACATGTCTAACGTGTTCCAAGGTAAAGGCTGAACACCAGAGACCATCAGGTTTGCTCGTACAACCTGAAATCCCAGAATGGAAATGGGGACATATAACAATGGATTTTATCACCAAATTGCCCAGGACGCCAAGTGGTTATGACGCAATTTGGGTGATCGTCGACCGCCTTACCAAATTCGCTCACTTTCTTCCAAGTAAGGAAAACGCCAGTATGGACAAGCTTGCACAGCTGTATGTGAAAGAAATAGTTGCTCGACACGGAGTTCCACTTTCAATCATATCTGACCGAGATAGTCGTTTTACGTCAAATTTTTGGAGATCTCTGTAAGATGCTTTAGGAACTGACTTAGATATGAGCACAACATATCATCCACAAACAGATGGTCAGAGTGAGAGAACCATCCAAACCCTAGAAGATATGCTGAGAGCGTGTGTGATAGACTTCGGTAACAGTTGGGATAGACACCTACCGTTAGCTGAATTTTCTTACAATAATAGTTATCACACCAACATTAAAGCCGCACCATATGAGGCACTATATGGCAAGAAATGCAGATCCCCGATCTACTGGGCTGAAGTTGGAGAGAGCCAACTCACCGGTCCAGAGTTAGTGCAAGAGACTACATAATAGATCGTACAAATCAAGAACCGAATGCAAGAGGCCCGAGACCGACAGAAAAGTTATGCTGACAAAAGACGAAAACCACTTGAATTTCAAGTTGGAGATTGTGTCATGCTAAAGATATCGCCATGGAAAGGCGTGATCCGTTTCTGGAAATGTGGAAAGCTAAACCCTAGATATATAGGTCCTTTCAAAATTCTCACGAGAATAGGACCAGTAGCTTACCGACTTGAGTTACCTCAAGAACTCAGTTTCGTGCACAACGTGTTCCACGTGAGCAATTTGAAGAAGTGCCTTTCCGAAGAAAACCACGCTATCCCTTTGGAAGAGATTCAATTTGACGAATGATTGAATTTCGTTGAAGAACCCGTCGAAATAATGGACCGCGAGATCAAACGACTAAAACAGAGTTGTATCCCTGTCGTCAAAGTCCTTTGGAACTCCCGTAGAGGTCCCGAGTACACATAGAAATAGGAGGATGAGGTAAAACGGAAATACCCACACCTCTTTACACACCCAGCAGGTAACCCTAAGTGAAAACCGAGGATGGTTTTCGTTGCTAAGACGGGGAGGATGTGACAACTTGTAAAAAATTTCCTAATATTTATATTATAGACAATTCATTTATGTGACTAGGACACCTGACTTGACCATTATGTGTTAAAACGGATAACAGACCTGCACATATTGACACCCCGAAAATCTCACCAAGGAACAGTGAAATTATCACATTTCATGATTTACTCATGATTTTTGTATTGAAACGGGAGGTTATCTCAGTTTCACACGGATTGACACCACACGCAAACCAGGAACAAAACTAAGATTCAGAAAATGTTAGTGAATAATTAAGGACTCGGGAATAAATTCAAGTATTACATAACGACTCTAGGGATATAAACACTCAAATTAGAAACGGTTCCAGGACGGATCCGAATTTGACACAGTTTAGCGGGACACTGGTATTAATTTATCCCACCTTAACTAGTAATATACCCATTCCTTAAAAATTAAATCCCACCCTTCCACTAACACATAAACCCAAATGTCTGCTACCCTATCCTTTATTTTGTCGCCTCCATCTCTTCCCCATAGAAACACCGAACCATCACCATCCCAAATTCAGACACTGATGAACTCAAATAAGTACATTTTATTACCATCATTTATCCTATTTATTTGACTTGTTTTATTATATTCTCTGTGAGAATTGATACGTTAATGTTTACTTTTGTAATTCTCAGGTAAAAACAAGTATTATGTGAAACTTGGCGATTTTGGACTAATTATGGAGCAAAACAAGCAAGAAGTTAAGAGTCTACTGAAATGTACAAGATCAAGATCATTCTGCTCCAGATACGCCGCATCCTACTTATTATATACGGCGCATCACTATCAAGATTTCACAAGCTACGATCCAAGACAGCAAGGACATGCGCCGCATCTAGAAATGGAGTTACGCCGCATCTTCTGGCGGTGTACGAATATTCCTGAATATATTAATCTTGGACCCCACGCGAAGTTAAGTCAATGCGCCGCATCTAGCCCTCAGACAGAAACTATAAATACCCCAAAGTCAGACGAATTTCGGAGTTCGACATTTAGCTAAACAAGAAGACCGAAGAAACCCTAGGCCGAATTCAGACGAAGTAGCAGCACAAGACACACCTTGAACGAAGATACAAGAGCTGTAAGAAGGTCCTGCATGTATTCAATTCATTAAGTAGTTTTGTTTTATTGTATTAGTACACTTTAATTAATCAGGATTGATGGGCTTGTGTCATTGATTTAATCATGCACTTCAACTCCCCTTAAAATTGCTTTCCCATTAATTAAAGTTTATATGTTGATGTCTTTGGTGACTTTTATTAGTGCATTGATAACCTCTGTGTCTAGCTGAGCATTGATCGGGTCGCCATGCCTCTGTCCTCGCCTATTTATTCTATCGCCTATGCATTCTATGGTCTGTAGAAAAGTAGGAAGAAAGATAAGTAGGATAGACATAAGTAATCATTAAGGGTTTACTCGCCGATAAGATTAGAGCCAACGAGAAAGGGATTAATCTCGGTGTGTTGCATCGAACTATACACTTCATATAAAACTAGCAATAAAACAAGTGACAAGCTACTTAACTATCAGGACAGGTCTTCTTATTGTCTCAAGTATTTATCTGTGTACGTGTGTGCTAATCGCTGATTCGTGCCTATTAGTTTAGTTTATTATTTAATCTCAATCAAACCGTGCCAGTCTCTCAGGCTGAACCCCCTTGCGTTAGATTAGGTTGTATAGCTAACTTAAGATATTAAAATACGGATTAGAATAACTAGATAATACGTTCCACTCTTAGTGATCGACACTCTACTTACCATTATATTCATACTAACCAGGTATACTGCTCGTTAAAGTGTGTGTTATTGATAAGTCGGCTAAATATAAATTTAAAACTTGAATACTGCTAAAACCACAACGACATACCGTGGGTATAAATTAGAGCAACACAACACGCCACACACCAAGTTTTTGGCGCCGCTGCCGGGGAGTGAATTGTTATTATCTGTTAATTTGATTAGTATTTTAATTAGGTTTTTCTTTTTAATTTTTAGATTCTAACCGCTAACTCTGTTATATATTAGTTAATTTGCATTCATTGTATTATTTTGCATATTTTCTGTTTTTGTGTGTTTTTATTTTCTTTAATTGTGTTTCTTGTGTTGTTTTTATTTTGTTTTTATTTTTCTATTTTCAGTATTCTGCTATCGTTGTACTGAGCTAATTCAAACGATATGGCGCATCTATTTTCAAAATTTACGGCGTATTGCGTTTAATTTTTATAAATACAACCGTTTAGTTAATTCGATACGACGCATCTTTCCCAAGATACGGCGTATCTGTTTTAACAAAATTTTTCTAAATGATAACGCCATACGACGCATTTGTTTTTTGCAGATACAGCGTATTTATTATTTTAATTAAAAACATTTTTCGAATTATTAAACAGATACGACGCATCGATTTCTATCGATACGGCGCATCTTCTGAATCAAAAATCATTGTATTTTGAAACGTAACGAAAATACGGCGCATTAACTTTCGTAATACGACGCATTTAATTTTAAATAAATATCGATTTTTGATTAATTAAAAACTGATACGGCGCATTCAAATTTAAAGCGGCGTATCTGCTTTCTGAACATTATCGATTAAATTTTAACGATTATAAGATACGGCGTATCACAACGTTTTTGATACGGCGCATCATCTGCAGATATCATTTAGTTTTATATTCTTTATCCGTTCTAAATTCAATTAATTCCTCTCTTCTAGCGAACAAATCCTACTTACGATTTTACCTATGATGACAGGTTTTGCTATGGAAGACATGTCAGTGAATGGATATCTTGCTAAGGAACTCTTGCTTTCGGATTCATTCGAAAGGGAAGGTTTTGAAGATGTCAACTTCAATTTGCTCATGATTAATGCCGATTTATTCTCTTGGGAGACCCCTCTTGAAGCTACTTATAAGGAATTCAAACGCTTATGCAATATTGAAGATGGGATATTCTCTTATGATTTACTAATGAGCTACACTGAAGATGAATTGTTACTCTTATGGCCCATCATTGAATCTAAAGGATTAGCTTGGACTACTATCGAAGGAAAAGATGGGAAATTCCAAATTGAATACATGAACTCAGCTAATGCAGTCAACAAATCGAGCAACAAAAGCTATGGAGTCCGACCTATACAAACTTCTTATATGCCTTATTCCGAACAGTATTGGGGATTAGATAAAAGCTATCTGGATAACGAAATAATGTATGCTGAATCAGAGATACTATTTCATGGAAAGTTGGTAAGGTTGATGGATATCTCTTTAGAAGAGTGGCTTGAACTTAAATACGGTAATCCCAAATTTGCTCCTATGAATGAAGTCAAACGGATTGTGACTTCATGGTTGACACGAAGTTTTAAAGGACAATTTAATGAGTTCATGGAGATAAGAAGGAACATGATTGGTAACACTAGCTTTGACGTTAACCACGATCCTAACAATGTTGATTTTTCAAATTGGTTAGCTAGTAAGTTCAATAACCATAAGAGCATGGACCGTGCTACTAAAGATGTGTTATGGGTATATTGGACGAGAGGAGAAGATGATGAAGTAGAGAGCAACAATGGATCGTCAGATGACAATTCAATAATCGAGGAAGGGATTGAAGAACTATTCAGGATAGACATTGATGTGTTCAATTATGAGACACCCTTGTGCAAACAATTCAAAGAATTTAATTACCTTCTTCAAATCGACGCTGATGTGCTTACTCGAGATCTACCAGGATTCAAAACTTATGATGATTTCAAAAACACCTGGTACTACGAATGGAATGACCAAATACCATGGGTTTGGGATAAACCATGGGAATTTGAGCATATTAATCACACTTGTACACCTTTCTATTTCAAGGATGGAAGTAGTGTATGGCCAACCTGTGATTATAAGAATGATGGAACCTGTAATGGGGGAAGTATAATTGGAATGAAACGGGTTGGAAACGATGTATACTTTGAGGACGATGATTGGTATGAAAAAGTTGAAGACTGCCCACGTAAAGCAGAGGCTTTGCAAGAAAAAAGTAGAATCAACTACTTAAAAGAACTTAAGGGAGCATCGGACACTACTTTCTGGGAATGGGTGCATGGAAAATTTGATGATTACACTAAGCTTATTCGACGCTTGCAATGGGAATTGAAATAAGAATGGGATGAGATTCAAGATTATTATCAATCCTTTAACGTGGTTAATTATGATCCCTATGATAATAACGATGAGTCGCGAGAAGAATTGATTGATGAACTTGATGACTATTTGAATAAGGATCCTTATTTCAAGTTTGTTGATAAAGAAGATGAAGAATTCACCAAGAGAAAATGTCAACTACTTGGGATCCCCTATAATAAGCCACCCATGATTATTTCTGAAAAAATTAAAGTCATCAAATACTCTTTGGGACCTGATGAGGAATATGTTGCGACGAAGACCAAAGCATATATTAGATTAAGTCGTACGGAAGAAAATGTTGCGGAGCTTTACGAGAACATCTTTCAGATGAAGGAAGAAGGATGGCACGTAACGAGAACAAAATAAGGAGCTGAACGTGAGTCTAACTTGAAGACTCTGGAATAAAGACAAGTGCTGACCGGGAGACAACCCGGAGAAAAATTTTACATTCTGTTCTGTGTCGAGTCAGTCAGGCCCGCAGAAGATACGGCGCATCTCAATCCTGAGATGCGACGCATCTCCTGCACTGGTCATATCTTACTTTATTTTTTGCATTTTTTATTTTTGACTTTAAAACTTTTTGTCAGTTTATTTTAATGCGGCGCATCCCTGGTTAAGGATGCGACGCATTTTCTATTCTGATTCGTATTTATTCCAGGCTCGATACGGCGTATCTTCTTCCATAAGATACGGCGTATCGACTGACCTGATGATTTTCAGTTTTATTTTTACTAACTACTAATGTATTATGCAAGTTTGAACCTTCTTAACTTAGGTGTGTTAAAGTCTTGATGGTATTATAGATTCCTGCATTTCCTGTGGATACATCAAATATGAAGCTTAAACGTTCTCATCCACAAGAAAGATGATTTTTGCTCTTATACAAATAATGGAGGATCATACCGAGCAAATCTCAGGGGAGTTTTTCTGTTCTAATTCTTTTATTTTCCAGTTTTTAATCTTTTATACAAACAACGAGGACGTTGTTTAACTTAAGTGGGGGGATTGGAGAATTAGAACACTTACTTGTCCTAAACTTTTTCAAAATATGCTTAAAATGCGCTTAATATATCAAAACTTAAAAATTTTTAGCATGTTTTTGTTTAAAGTCTAAATTACATAGCTGCACACATGACGTTATTTCAAAAATTGTGAACTTTTCAAAAATTCACAAATCTATGAGTGTGCCGGTGACTTGTAAACTTTAGAACTTGGCTTGTATACTATTCGAGACCACCATAATAAGTATTATCTATATAATTTGTAGGATCGAGTACTTCAAGCTTGATTGAGCTTGGTTTAAACGAGAACCTCTGTATGCTATACAAGCGTTTATGCGGAAACTAAACAGCAAGTATAATAAAGAAGAAAACTCTAAACGACAATGATCCTCTATGGATCAAACTATGAACTAAGAATTGTTTATTGAATATTGAAAACGTTAAAGGCGTGTATAAACTCATAGACGGGTTTATCTTTTATACTATCAAGATGACCTAACCCTAACCCGTTCTACAAGAAAACGTGTGAAGAGATAAACAACAATCTCTACTAAAAATAAATCTTAACAAACATTCTAAATATACGGATAACAAACAATACTATCCGCAGTAACAAACACCATCGGCAGAAACAAGATAACACTGTCGGCAGCAATGAGCTTGCAGCAGGAACCAAAGCCATCGGCAGGAACCAGCTTAACACTATCGGCAGCAACAATGAAACTCTTATTTCCCAGAGATCCTAACAATCCTCCCCTAATCTTGAGGTTGACTAGGTTAACCTGCAAGATTCCAATGTGAAAGAGCTTTGAACTTCTCAGGCTTGAGGACTGCGACTTAGCAGCAGCAATTAGTAGTAACCAGCAGCAAAATCCTTAACTTGCAAGATTCCAACCTCTATAGCATCCAGCAGCAACTTCAATAGTTCAGCAGGAATAAGAAATCTTCTTCAAAACATGTATACTGGTCACCATGACTGTCACTTGAACTTGGCTGCTACTAATGACTAGATGTACATCAAATCACTTAAGTTTCATACTATTCTCATCACATCCAGGTGTGTTAACTCCTGTGAGAGGTGAATCATTGAAAATTAATGGATTTGATGTCTCTTTACCAATAGCCATCACTACTGGAGTAGCCAATGTTTAGGTGTGTTAGACCATGGTACATTGATAACCATCTGATTTATTAGCAAATCAGCAACTATAAATGGATTTGACTTGTCTTTACCTGTAGCCGTTTGCTCAGGACTAGTCAATTCTTAGGTTACAGCAAAACCTTGGTGAATTGAATACCAAATATGGATACCAAGTGTCTTTACCACAAACCATACTTTCGTGGACTAGCCAATCCTTTGGATCCCATAAGGGTTACATCCATGGTGAATTGAGAACCATTTTCAACTCTCAAGAATGAACCATGGGTGAGTTGAAGTACCCTATAGCTTTGAGCAAGCTATTACAGCTATCAACGGATTTGATAATCACACCAGAGCCGTACCCTCATGGTGAGTCAACTCTTTCTTGTCTGCAAGACATGGTGAGTTGAGCACCATTTGTTGTGCAGGTGTAAACACCAACACTGTACCTGCATGGTGTTGCTCAAAACCATCTTATTAGCACACAAAATATACAAGATTTTTTTTTTTTTTTTTTTTTATTTATTTTTTTTTAAACTAAGAAAAAGAAATCAGAAACACACCAAAAAAATAAGAAAATAAGAAAAGAAACCAAAAGAAAGATAGAAAAATATACAACAACAACAAGAACAATCCTCCCCTTGAGTTTCATCCTCCCCTTAATCTGCAATCCTCCCCTTAAGCTCAGTATCTAGGGAGTTACCATCCCAATATGGACCACCAAATGTTTAAACCTTGGTCCATCAAAAGCCTTGGTCAGCAGATCAGCAACATTATCATCTGTGTGAATCTTAACCACCTGAATAAGTTGCTTCTCATAAGCATCTCTTATGAAATGATGTTGAATCTCAATATGCTTTGTCCTTTGATGATAAATAGGATTCTTAACAATACACATAGTACTTTGATTATCAATAAAAATCTTAGTGTTCATATAGTTGAACCCATAATCCAACAGCTGATTTTGCATCCAAAGTACCTGTCCACAGCAACTAGCAGCAGCAACATACTCTGCCTCAGTAGAAGATGTAGCCACTATAGTCTGCTTCTTGCACTGCCAAGAAACCAACCTCCTACCCAGAAACTGACAACCTCCTGTAGTAGACTTCCTATCAAAGTTAGCCCCAGCATAATCACTGTCACTATAGGCTTCCAACACAAATGGAGAGTCTTTGGGATACCAAAGTCCCATCTTTGGCTGTCCTCTCAAATACTTGAAGATTCTCTTCACTGCATTTAGGTTAGAAGTCAATGGTGTAACCTGATGTCTAGCACATGCACCAACAGCAAACATGATATCAGGTCTTGAAGCTGTCAAATACATGAGTGATCCAATCATGGACCTATAAAGATGAACATTAACAGCAGCATCACGTTCATTATTGGACTTAGGCTTTGGACGTTCAAAAGGAGTTGTAGCAATCTTCACATTTTCCATATCAAACTTCTTAAGCATGTCATAAACATACTTCTCCTGGCAAATAAAGATCCCATCTGGTTTCTGCTTAACCTGAAGACCCAAGAAGAAAGTCATTTCACCCATAGCACTCATCTCAAATTCACTCTTCATCAATTCTTCAAACTCCCTGCACCAGGCTTCATTAGTGGAACCAAAGATAATATCATCTACATAAACTTGTACCAGAATGATATCTTTGAAGTTCTTTCTGATAAAAAGAGTTTTATCAATAGCCCCTCTTCTGTAACCATGTTTTAGCAAAAAGGCTGATAACCTTGCATACCAAGCCCTTGGTGCTTGATGAAGACCATAAAGTGCTTTAACGACTTTGTAAACCAAATTAGGATTCTGAGGGTCCACAAATCCCTGTGGTTGAGTAACATAAACTTCTTCCTCAATCCTGCCATACAAAAATGCACTCTTCACATCCATCTGATATACTACAAACCCCATAAAGGAAGCAAAAGCCAAAAACAATCGGATAGCTTCAACTCTTGCCACTGGTGCAAACACCTCATCATAATCAATCCCCTCTTCTTGTCTATGACCTTGAGCTACTAATCTATCCTTATTTCGAACCACAATTCCCCTAGCATCCCTTTTATTCTTTAGAATCCATTTAGTCCCAATAGCATGCTTTCCTGCAGGTAAAGGTACCAACATCCATACTTTCTGATTCTGGAACTGCTGCATTTCCTCTTGCATAGCCTCAACCCAATCATCATTAGTAAGAGCTTGAGCTATGCTAGTTGGTTCAACTTGAGATAAGAAACAAGCATACAGACAATGTAAATAATCAGTATGATTGCTCCTCAACTGATCCTGTATATAACTGAGAAAAGCAGATTCTCCAAACTTGGGTTGATGAAGTTTACTTCTTGTCTGAACAGGGGAATTAATATCTCCAAGAATCAAAGACTGAGGATGAACAGTATTGATCCTCTTGGTAGCAATGGGATTGACTTCAATGGAGGATGCCTGATTAGTAATTGAGGGGTTGAAGTCATCATCATATGAGGAAGAAGTGAAAATGCCAGTTCTAGACTGATGATGAGGATCATTCAACTTATCTTTTGAAGAGACTGAATTTCCAAGATCAGAAGGAATTGGAAATCTTTCAGGGGAGTTAACAACACCCAGAGTGTCAACAGATGGAGAAGACACAGGAACATCAGCAGAAACTCTAGAAGGTTCGGCAGGAACAGATTCACTTTCAGCAGGAATGGGATCAGCAGGAACATGAATACCACCAGTTGAATTCAGTTGTCTTCTAACTTCAGCTTCAGCCTTTCTCAGAATCTCTTCTGTCTCTTTAGAAAACCCAGAATCAAACATCTCAGCATCTCTTTTGGCATTAAACTCTTGTCTTTGAAGCCTAGCAAGATCTTCTGCATAACTAGAATCACCTCCAGCCATATCAAAAGAATCTTTGAGCTTTGAACCTGAAATGTTGTTAGAGGGAAAAGAAGGAACAACTATAGGTCGTTCATCACTCTCTACATCAGAATCATCATCCGAGGTACCTGCATTGTTAGTTTGAGAAACATTTGTGCCAGCAGATAGATTTGATTTGAATCTATTATAACCTAAGGTGTCAGATAGATAATCCAGATCAAAGTACCACTCTGGACCAGCACCCTGCAAATTAGGTTTATCTTCAAGATATCTTAAGTTGAGAGTCTCTTCTATTCTCTTAGAGGACAGGTTATAAACCCTATAGGCTTTACCATGAGCAGAATATCCAACAATAAACCCTTCATCAGCCTTCCCATCAAACTTGCCTAGGTAATCACTAGTGTTCAAAATAGTGACATGACATCCAAAAGGCTTAAGGTAACTAATGTTTGGAACCTTCCCAGACAAAAGTTCATAAGGTGTTTTATTATGAGGACTAGTAATAGATACCCTATTCAACACATAACAAGCAGTGCAAACTGCTTCAGTCCAAAACATAGTGGGCATCTTAGATTCAGCTAACATAGTCCTAGCTGCTTCTATCAGGGTCCTATTTTTCCTTTCTGCAACCCCATTTTGTTGTGGAGTTCTAGCATTACTATAGTCCCTTTTTATCCCCTTAGTCCCACAGAGTTCAATAAGATTAGAGTTCTTAAACTCTGTGCCATTATCACACCTTATAGACTTAACCTTTTTACTTAGCTGATTTTCTATTAAGGCAATAAAATCCCTAAGAACTGGATAAGTTTCATCTTTAGTACCCAAAAAAGAAAGTCCATGAAAACCTGCTAAAATCATCTGTAATCACCAGGCAGTAGTTCTTATGGTCAATACTTCTGATAGAAGTAGGACCAAAAAGATCCATATGAAGAAGCTGCAAAGGCTCAGAGATGTTGCTCACAGCAGTTATGGCCTTGTATGATGCTTTGTGCTGCTTTCCTTTGTTGCAGGCAACACAATCGTGCTCATTAGAGAAGATCTTCATAGGAAGCCCTTTAACCAACCCATTCTTAGCCAACTTGTTAATGGTCTTGAAATTCACATGGGCCATTCTTCTGTGCCATTTATTAGATTCATCCACAGAAGCTTTTGCAACCAGACAAGCAAGTGATCCCTCAGGCTGAACATCACTAAGATTGAAGCTATAAAGATTGAAAGTTCTAGGAACTTTAAGTTCAACCTGACTTTCATCAGGCAGCTTGAAGTCTTTGGACAACACAAACCAATCATTCTCAGTGAAGAGAACACTGTTCTTCTTGTCACAGATTTGGGAGACAGAGAACAAATTGAAGTCTTGAAGTTCCTTCACATAAAGTACATCTTCAAAGTCCAGCTTAGCAGTCTTGATAGTTCCCTTCCCAGAAATTATTCCATCTCCTCCTCCAAATGTCACAGTACCTCCATTCAAAGGTACAAAGTCATGCAATCTTTCCAAATTCCCTGTCATACTCCTGGAACACCCACTGTCAACAATTCCAACATCTTTGCTTCTAAAAGGAAAATCCTGAGAAAAAGAATACATATACAACATTAGATACAAGAGAGACTCAAGCCATTGCTGACTTGAGCCTGCCTAGTGGATCAATAAGAATTAAACCCTAGAGATTGATGAGATCCACCATTGATCTTGGACCCCATTTTCATATGTTGGTTATTGATTTTCCAAGAACAACCTGCTGAGGACTTAACAGCAGTTTTCCATCTTGCCCCTCCCTTGTGCATGGTGTCTAAACAAACAGGTCTCATATTATTTTGAAAGTAAGTACTAGTAGGTCTGCTGAAAGGTCTAGCAATATTACTTCTCCAACCAGCAGGATTGATCCTACCGGCAGGAACAGTATAAATAGCAGCAACAGGTCTATCGGCAGGAATGAACTTATCAGCAGCAACAGGCTTACCAGCAGAAACTGGCTTGCCAGAAGCAACTGAAGTTCTCCTAGCTGCTTGAGGAATATAAGGGGGAATATCATTAACATTTTTCCATACAAACCTATTTTTACAAGCATATACACCTATCTGTTTTTCATAATAGTCACAATCTTTAATAAGATGATCATAACTACGACACACAAAGCAAGATTTATTTCTAGGGGACTTTTTCTTAACAATAACTTTCTCATTGCAAACAGAATTATTCAAACCAACACATGAAACAAAATTATCCTTGACAGAATTAAAACCACAACCATCATTGTTTGAAACAGAATCACAACTAGAAACATTTGAAACAGAACCACAACTAGAAACATTATTGTTTTTAACACTATCAAAAGAAATATCTTCAAATGCAGCTGTCTTTGAGTAAGATTCATCAGTAGCTACTTCTGAGGAGAGATCTTCTGACTTTATTGGAGCTGACTTATCACTTGATCTACATGTGGCATAGTCATTAGTCTTGATTTCTGAAGATTTGTCACTGTAAGAACAAGAGACAAATTCATTAGAGTCACAATCAAGATTAGGCAAGTCCTTTGCCTGTTTGCCATAGATCATTTGTGAATCATCAAAGTCATCAAAAGGATTAGCAGGTTTAAATGTTCCAGTTATGGGTGGAGGAACATCATTCATTCCTCCCTCCTTAACATACTTTACAGGTTTTCTATAATCTACAGGTTCTGGGTTAAAAACACTATACTCATTAGGGTCATAATACTGATTTGGCCCTATTAGGTTACCGAACCCTAAACCTCTTTTAGTTTTAGTAGACATAGAACTATCAATAAGCATGTGAAGGTTTTTGGATGAGTCTTTCCACTTATCAAATCTAGCTAAGGAATTATCTAGCTTAGACTGTAACTCTTGATTTTCTAACACTACCTTAGCTTTTTCCCTTTCAGAATGTTTAAACTCATTAGTGGCATTTTTTAAATCTCTTTCTAACACCTTTATTTTTACTTCATAAGCAGACTGTTGTTGTTGATACCAGACCTTTTGTTGTTCTAATGTTTTAACAGCCTTTTTATGAGCCTTAAGTTGAATAAAGTTATCCTTATTTTCACTTTCTATATCATCAAATTCCTGTTTCAATTTAGCATATATAGATTCACAACCAAATGGACAGTTTTGTACCTGAGATGGATGACCCATCATTCCAAACTGACCAGCCACTTGTTTCTTCTCACCATATCCAGCTATCATCCCAAAGACCTTATCTGCCCCACTTGCAATCGTCTTCTCATGATGCTCCCAGTCCACCATCGCATCCACAGATACCAATGCCTTGGGGTCCTCTGAGTCCAGCTCTTGAATTTTGAAAGCAGAATATCGTACTTTGTCATCTACCTTCTTATCTGTACATTCCCTGGCAAAATGTCCTGTTTGAGAACATTTATAGCACCTCACCTTCCTTCTGTCAAACCTGGCAGGTTCCTGTCCATCAAAGTTGACCCTTCTTCCTGCCTTCTTTTCAAACCTATCCAATTTCAACGATATCATAGCCACTTGCCATCTTAGGTCCATCTCTTCTAGATCCAATTCATCAACCTGATTGAAATCTTCATACACAATCTTCTGCTGTGGTGTACTCTCAGCAACAAATGAATGAAGCACATCCACTACAAGATTATCAGATCTAGTATGAGCTTTTGATGTGACAGGTGAGTAGGAGATTGATGATATTGATGGTGTTGGACTGTTTCCATATGATGTTTTGTTAGGACCAGAGTTACTAACAAAAGCAGTATGGGCTGGATTATGAGGTGTATAGGTGGAATACCCTTTGATATCAATTTCAAGGGTTTTCAGCTTGTTGTACAGATCATCAAAGCTCATATAATCCAGTCCTCCTTTGGCCTTGAGTGTAATGGAAACCTGAGACCATGATGGTGGCAAAGCCCTCAGAAACTTAGTGTTGCAGTCTTCATCATCCGGCCTAGCTTTCAACTGGTTGAGTTGGCTCAGGATCTTGTGGAATCTGTCATACCCTTTGTGAATCCCCTCAGCCTCAGAGATCTTGAATTCCTGAAATTCTTGCTTGAGCATAGACCTTCTCATCTTTCTGGATTCATCATTCCCTCCAAATCTGGCTTTTACAGCATGCCAGATCTTTCTAGCATCATCCAAGTGATGAAAATCACTCATATGATCTTCTGGAATAGCTTGAAGTAGAAGGATTCTTGCCTTGGTTTCCCTTTGAACAGCAAGGTGTTCTTCTGCAGTAACAGGTGGCTCTATATAGATATTGCCATCATTATCCCTTCCAGTATTCTTCTTACTATTTCCCTTAAGAATCACATTCCACAGATTGTAATCAGTGTTTGTGATCCAATATTCCATTCTCATAGCCCAGACTTCATACTCATCTTTCTTCAGATATGGGAATTTAGCATTGTTGGTGGACATGGTGGTGAGGATTTGTGTTTGGACTTGTGAGGTTTCAGGTTTGGGTTGTTGTTCTTCAGGGTTAATGACATTGTTTTGTGGGATTTCGTCTTCCATTGAAAGAGGGTTGTGAAATATGAAATCGAACTTTTTCTTCTTTATCAGAGATCCTTACCAGGCTCTGATACCAATTGTAGGATCGAGTACTTCGAGCTTGATTGAGCTTGGTTTAAACGAGAACCTCTGTATGCTATACAAGCGTTTATGCGGAAACTAAACAGCAAGTATAATAAAGAAGAAAACTCTAAACGACAATGATCCTCTATGGATCAAACTATGAACTAAGAATTGTTTATTGAATATTGAAAACGTTAAAGGCGTGTATAAACTCATAGACGGGTTTATCTTTTATACTAACAAGATGACCTAACCCTAACCCGTTCTACAAGAAAACGTGTGAAGAGATAAACAACAATCTCTTCTAAAAATAAATCTTAACAAACATTCTAAATATACGGATAACAAATAATACTATCCGCAGTAACAAACACCATCGGCAGAAACAAGATAACACTGTCGGCAGCAATGAGCTTGCAGCAGGAACCAAAGCCATCGGCAGGAACCAGCTTAACACTATCGGCAGCAACAATGAAACTCTTATTTCCCAGAGATCCTAACATAATTGGAATGACTTGTCTAAATTGGTAAATTTCTAGGATTACACCCAAATAGCCTTTATATGTTATGTGATATTAACTAACTACACTGGTTAGTTAACCCCCGTATAAACCCTTTTGTTACTCTCACTTTTAGAGTAAGATACCCCTAGAAAAACACTCAGAGCCATTCCTTTCGTTTCTTACACCTTTGTTATAATGTTTCGTTACACCTTTACACCTTAGCCTACCCTGTAGATTAAAATCCGTGGTTGGTTAATTGCTTTAGGCAAAGTGTGTTTCCTTACATTACCTGTGTTCGCGTGCGTAATTCATTATCTTTGGTTGAGTCAGGAAATTGCACAATGCAATTGGAGTGAAAGTAAATATTGTATATCTTTGAGTTTATTTTTCGTCTGTTTACTACTTTCACTATTACCGTTATTTCTGAAAGTATGAAAAGTATGGAAAAATTATCCAAGTTATCGTTATAGTGATGTGGTGAAATTTTACACATCTATGTTTATGTTTCAGGTTAAAAAAAAAAAAAAAAAAAAAAAAAAAAAAAAAAAAAAAAAAAAAAAAAAATCGAAAAAATAGAAAAGAAAAAGAAAGAAAAAGTTGGATGTTTGTTTTAACCAACTTATGTAAAGTTTTGTATTAAGTGGTCGATATCACCACTAGTTGTTGTATATTATATCTATGGATTGAATGGGAGTTGGACGTTATGGAACGCCAACTAAGGATATTCTTTGATTAAGATCTTGTTGAGTATAATTCGTGTCTACCTAAAGCGTGTGTTTCAAGTGTTAAAGCGTGAGTTATTCAGTGATATGAGTCTTATTCATGGGATGGTTGGGATAGTGATTAACCACACTTAGGATTTTAATTTATCTGTTTTGTTTATTTTTCATTTTACACCAATTTGTATCCCAAATATTATCCATACCCTGTATTATTCTTTATCCAAACCTTTGATTTATTGAGATTAGGGATTTGAGCAATCTTAAGTATCGTAGTCGTGGATTCGGCTATGTATTTATGATTTTGTCGCCCTTTTTGATATAATATTATTGGTAAAGATTACTTGGTCCTATCTTTAGCCTATTCGAGTTAAGGATTTGAGCAATTGCAAGTATCGTGTTTGTGGATTCGATCATGTATTTGTGATTTTGTCGCCTTTTCTGGAATTTGAGATCGATAGAGATTAAGAAGAATGATTAACCCTTAACCAACAAAACCCCTTTTACCGCTTTAGACTTGTTATTCCTTGGCTTTAGTGGGGGAGATGCGTATACTTGCCAAGCTTATGATAGAATATTCGTCACGACTGGACAGTTAAACGATTAGATTTGCTTTTATCAAAATATTTTATTTTATGTCTAATTCGTTAAGTGTTTGGTTGTGTGATTATGACAAAATGAATACATGCTTAAATATAAAAATAAATCCTAACATCTTTTAGGATACATTTTCATAAGATTAATTCTAAGGTTTACTTGGGGACAAGTAAAGTTCAAGTGGGGGGATATTTGATGAACTCAAATAAGTACATTTTATTACCATCATTTATCCTATTTATTTGACTTGTTTTATTATATTGTCTGTGAGAATTGATACGTTAATGTTTACTTTTGTAATTCTCAGGTAAAAACAAGTATTATGTGAAACTTGGCGATTTTGGACTAATTATGGAGCAAAACAAGCAAGAAGTTAAGAGTCTACTGAAATATACAAGATCAAGACCATTCTGCTCCAGATACGCCGCATCCTACTTATTATATACGGCGCATCACTATCAAGATTTCACAAGCTACGATCCAAGACAGCAAGGACATGCGCCGCATCTAGAAATGGAGTTACGCCGCATCTTCTGGTGGTGTACGAATATTCCTGAATATATTAATCTTGGACCCCACGCGAAGTTAAGTCAATGCGCCGCATCTACTTATCCTATGCGCCGCATCTAGCCCTCAGACAGAAACTATAAATACCCCAAAGTCAGACGAATTTCGGGGTTCGACATTTAGCTACACAAGAAGACCGAAGAAACCCTAGGACGAATTCAGACGAAGTAGCAGCACAAGACACACCTTGAATGAAGATACAAGAGCTGTAAGAAGGTCCTGCATGTATTCAATTCATTAAGTAGTTTTGTTTTATTGTATTAGTACACTTTAATTAATCAGGATTGATGGGCTTGTGTCATTGATTTAATCATGCACTTCAACTCCCCTTAAAATTGCTTTCCCATTAATTAAAGTTTATATGTTGATGTCTTTGGTGACTTTTATTAGTGCATTGATAACCTCTGTGTCTAGCTGAGCATTGATCGGGTCGCCATGCCTCTGTCCTCGCCTATTTATTCTATCGCCTATGCATTCTATCGTCTATAGAAAAGTAGGAAGAAAGATAAGTAGGATAGACATAAGTAATCATTAAGGGTTTACTCGCCGATAAGATTAGAGCCAACGAGAAAAGGATTAATCTCGGTGCGTTGCATCGAACTATACACTTCATATAAAACTAGCAATAAAACAAGTGACAAGCTACTTAACTATCAGGACAGGTCTTCTTATTGTCTCAAGTATTTATCTGTGTACGTGTGTGCTAATCGCTGATTCGTGCCTATTAGTTTAGTTTATTATTTAATCTCAATCAAACCGTGCCAGTCTCTCAGGCTGAACCCCCTTGCGTTAGATTAGGTTGTATAGCTAACTTAAGATATTAAAATACTGATTAGAATAACTAGATAATACGTTCCATTCTTAGTGATCGACACTCTACTTACCATTATATTCATACTGACCGGGTACACTGCTCGTTAAAGTGTGTGTTATTGATAAGTCGGCTAAATATAAATTTAAAACTTGAATACTGCTAAAACCACAATGACATACTGTGGGTATAAATTAGAGCAACACAACACGCACATCAGACACCATTAATACCTTTGACTTAGAAACCCTTGTCTTCATTATAGTTCACGAGCCAACATAGGAGATGAAGCCTTAGGTATAGAGATAACACACCGAAAAGGGTAGATTATTTACCCAAAAATCCGAAAGACCATATGGAATTACTCTCCGGTATTCTCCTTAAATCCGCGCCTCCAAGATGAATCTGAATCACACAATCATCAATACACACCAAAGATCTGAGAAGTTGTCAAGAAAAGGGTTGAGCTATGATTCGATTGGAGGTTAGGGTTGGGTGATATTGGAGCAGTTGGGTCTCGGATTGGAAGGTTCATCCAAGTATTCATTCACCAAGGAAGTCTTTGTAAGGTTTAATCTTGATCTTAGTTATGTTTTATATTTTTCTGAGAATCGTTATAAGTAAGAAATTTAGATCGAATTAATGTGTAAGAATTGTGTTGATATTATGGTGTTTCGACCAAATTAATGCCTAGGCACACCATTGTTTTTGAGGAAAGATTTAAGTTTTGATTGTTAGTGTTGTCGAATAGACACTTAGGAACATAATGGTTTTGATGAGAAAACTAAGTTTTGATTTGTAATATATGTTGAATAGGAAGTCCAGGAATAGAGAAACTTTGATTTAGTTAGTAGTGGTTATTGTTGTTGTCGTTAGAATAATGAAGGAACCACCGTTGGAAGGATTAGATCATTCATGGTTATGTTGTGTTCGAACCCACTAGGAGGAATGAGTTCATGAACCCTTGGAAATATTGTGAATCAAATAAGCCATTAGACCTATGTTTAAGAAGTACTCGAGAAGACTAGGAACCACAGGTTCATGGATCGAACCTGTGGGAGATTGTGGTTAGTGTAGGATTACTTGAATAGCATCTCTTGTATGCTTTGTTGAGGGTGTTAATCATTGTGACCAACCCATGACTAAACCTAGCCATTAACTGCCAAGGATGAGAGCCAAGGTTAGTCGAGTAGGCAAGAGAGGAAGCATCTCATCTAGGGGATAATTGAACCAAGTAGTTAGCCACCTTTTAGACCCCAAAAACTTGGAGTCGAGTAGTACTCGATGTTGGTCACGAGGAAAGGCCGAAACCATGATGGGAAACCCCTCACATTTTGCGAAGCAGGAAACTCTAGGAAGACTTCACCAAGCTAGGTACTTGGTGCAAGTCTGTCTTTAACCTTAGTGAAATACCAGGCCGAGAAACCCAGCAATCAAGCCCAACTAAGAACTCATTAATAGCTATTAGACAGCCTTGGACCAGTTTGTATTATGGGCCCGTGTACAGCCCATATAACCCATCAAGATTAGCTTCAAAGACAGCCCACTAGTAGCTTGATTTCCCCCTCTTAGAACCCATGGGCCACAACCCATTAGTACTCTTTAAGTGATAAAAGCATATCTCGAATAACAGTTATGATATTAATGTCGAGGGCAACAAAAATGAAACAATAGCCGTTACAAACTAGATTATATTAACTAACGTCTAAATTAGTATTAGCCGAATAACCTTTAAAAGATGTAATAGCCGGAACATAAAAGAGATACAAAAATTCATAGACTTATAAAATTTGGATAGACAACTATACATACATGACTAAAATTATTTAACTTAAGGTCACGTTAAAACAAGTATAGCCGAGAATCAAAAATGAAATTTTAATTACACTAACATATAGGAAGTTAAAAGTTTGACTAGCCGAAATAATAGACACGACGCAAACAACTAAATGACTAGATTAATATATGCATATATGTGGACATTGTCAAATAATCAATCTTAGGTACACTTAGGAAAATAGGTAAATATACATATATAAGTAAACTAGATTAAATTAGGTAGTGAAGGTAATTATATCAAAATGAATTTCACGATAATTGTAAACCATAACACATGACGAGATATATATAAAATACGTAAGCACTTATATTCGTCATATTGATAAACAAGTAAAATAATAGTGAATGTCACTAAAATATATATATTTAACTTGAATGGATTAGTCGAAACATAAAACTTTAAACTAATATTGTGTAAATGGATCATAATAAGGAAACTAGTTAAATTACTCAAGTTAATGGGTAGAAACCATTAGGTAATGAACTTCATAAATATTAAGTCATATTTTAAAATCAACATAGGCGAATCTAACAAACAATATAGGTGAATAAATATACATATCACAACTAGGTTTAATTCATTCATACTCTAGATCATTAGGTATTCCCAACCCTTCAGGTATCATGACTTTAGGACAACAGCAGGATTACACCTCACCAACCTTTAGGAGAGACTTTAGTAACACACTCACCGCCACACAAGTAACAACATAGGTACCCTAGAACATTGAAATTAAAATCTGAAGAGACTTGGATATAATACTTGAAACTAAGACATGGTTATGTAATTTAGGTTGCGTGTTGGTGCCGTGCACTCGCTAATTTCACAGCGTTCACTGTTCAGACCAATAAAGGTGAGTTTATAGCCCCAGTTTTACTTTTACTTGTTTTACAAATATGGGGTGAGAAACATGCAAAACTTTTATGGACCATAACGTTAATGCTTTTACTCAAACCTATAGCGCAGTTAGCCTAAGCCCTAGAACCCACTGTTATGCCCATTTTCATGAGCCGTTAATTTCCTTTGGGAAGCGCGATTGCTTTAGATAGATCTATTGGGGTGACTCCCCCGTTCGGGTTGACCGGATAGGCAAACGAACGTATAGCAAGTCGGAGTTCGAGTGTATTGGGTTAAACACTCGCTAAGGGCCCCTTGACTATTATTTATGTGTTAGAGATTAGCACACTGGACTGTCGAGCTTCGGTTGCATGAACTTAGTGCTAGTGCGATAGATACTTTTGTATGACATTATATGTGTTATAATGATCATGCTGGTCCAAACTAATTATTTGATGATTTTATTTAAACCTATGAACTCACCAGCTTTTTGCTGACTTTTTAGCATGTTTTTCTCAGGTGTGTGATTTGACTTGGTATGGCAAGATATGGCAAGACAAAAAGGGTCATGGAGCTTTTTATCAGATTGGCAAATTATTATTGGAGACTTGTTTTTATGTGGGACCACAATGTTTAATGGGCCTAAATTCTATCTAAACTATGACTTATCTTTTGTAAAACTAATTTGATGATTTTAATTAAAAACGGAGTATGTATTCCATTCTTTATCATCTTGTGTTGTGATTTCCAATAGTAGCACCCTCAAAGTTCTGTATGCTTCCGCGACCGTTGTAAATTTTGGGGTGTTACACTTCAGCGCTCAGGTTTGTAGATAATTTAAAAAAGCAAATTGTGATGCCAACATTCGGGTCATCGCAATTTTAAATGAACTTAAACAAGTTTCATCATCAAAGAAATGTGGTTTAAAGAGAGTGGAAATATGTAGAAAGTTAAGTGCAAAAAGGTGAGGTCCAAATTGTGAAATGAGCCACTATTATAGGCAACAAAGGGAGCAACATGCTCCTCCACGGACCCACGGTTTTCTTAATTATTTAAGGAGACCGTCCCTATTTAAGAGATCCGTCCGGTGTCAGGATGGTCTCTTGTTTGTCTTTTGTGGTGGCTTGTAAATCTAGTTAAAAGACTATTCTTTAGAAGTTTATTTCAAACTTTGAATTTTATTTTTATTAAAACATTTTTATTTTAACAAAAAATAATTTGTATAATTACTTTGTAAAAATGTTTTGTACACGTTTAAAATGTAATGTGTAAAAATGTAAAGTGTATGAAAAAATATTTCTTTAATCATCATCAATCTAGTTTAGTATTCATTGTTCATACCTTAAGTGATTTTATGTCAAAATAAAAATTTACGACTAATAACTTGTTTACGTTAACTTTTACGTAGAATGTTTTTACATTTTGTTATTATCAAAACCTAGAGAAACTGTAAATTAAAAATAAGGTTTTTAGGCATTATTTGTATTAACATAATTAAAGTATGTGAGTTTTAATAAGGTATGTATTAATATCAAGTGAGTTCATATTTGAAAATATTTTTTAATTAAGATAAACTTAAACACATCTATAAGGTTATTGTTAGCAAATCTAAAAATAAATTAATACTCATAAATCACGATTTAGTATTAATCTAATAAAAAATTTCATTTAATTTAAATAAACATCCTCATGTACATTTGAGCACATATCTACCAATGCTCGAACTTTATCTCCACAACGTCTCTATTATGTATAAAGCAAAAATATTTTTCTTAAAACTTAAAAAATTATGATATGTGATGTTTAACCCTGAATTACCCTTTTAAAACTTAAATTTCAATATTTTGTTTACTTTCTCACATAACAATGTTCTTATCGAAAATTGAAAAAAATATGAATGACAATTTTTTGTTAGTAAAGTTTCAAAAAAAAAAAAATAAAAAAAAAATGACACTTTATGTAACTAATCTCAACATTAATCATTTCTAAATTTTCATCCACAAACTCTACTATAAGTATATTTGGCAAAGGTAATTGTTCCTGGAACAAGAGATTATGTTGTAGATGGAGATGGAGCGAAAAATTATAAATAAAGATTATTTTTATAAGCTACGTATAGAAGATCATCTTTTTAAAATCTATTATAAGTTCTAGGGTGAAAGTTAAAAGTACGTAACATATTTGTTGAAAACTACCGAAATACGTAACTAACTTTATCTATTACCATAATTGCTAAAATACTTTCAAATTGTGAACAATGTCGCTAATATGACCGATTTAACCGGTTATCTCCAAGTGATTAGACTAAAATGCCTTTGTGTTCTCCCCCCTTTGATTTTGTTCTTGAATTTACATTTTTTTAAGGGGAAATTTCGAAAATAGACCAGTCGCCCTAGTGAATATCATTTTATACCTCCTTTTATTTTCAAAAGTCCAAAATAGACCGAGGGCGACTCATTTTTTGGCAACTTGGGTCTACGTTTAACACGTGTCCTTAATAAATCGAATAAATATTAATTCACGTATCATAAAGTGGACACTTGTTGGCTTATGGTTGCGTTATATAAGTTGCCTCATCGCCCGATCTATTTTGGACTTTTGAAAATAAAGGGGATATAAAGTGATATCCACTAGGGCGACTGGTCTATTTTCAGAATTTTCCCTTTTTTTAATATGTTCATCTATAAACCCAGAATTACCGGTTACCTATTTTTTTCAACTTCTTTCAAAAAAAATTCAGACCCATTTCATTTATTTACTCACACACTCCTCACGCACAGAACAAATAGGCAAAACACACACACAATTATTTTGACCGCCGCTATGCATGGATGTTATTCTTACAACAAGCTCAAACTTATATTTTACTCCATTCGTCCCAAATTATAAATCTAGTTTCAAGTTACACATAGTTTAAGAAATTTTCACTAACTACACTTTTCACCGATCAAATAACAACTACACAAACTAAAGTCTTTTTTAAATGGTTAAAATATGAAAGTGACCAAGTATTTTGAGACATCCCAAAATACAAATATGGACTTATAAATTGAAACGGAGAAAATGATAACTTAACTTATAAGTTTTTCATACAAACAATAAAGACTTTATCCATTAATTATTCAGATAATAGTACAAATCATTTAAAAAAAAAAAAGGACAACTACAATCTACAAACAAGCCCCACGCACTCATCACATTATAAAAAAATCTTAATTTATTTTATAGTAAATTACACCATTTGTCCATGTTCATGTTTAGTTGTCACTTTTGAAAAATTACTATAGACCTCCCCAACATTTTGAGTTTTTCGCGTTGCTGGTCCAAACCTAACGCTCGTTAATTAATCTCGTTATCTCTCACACGTGAATTCGGTATTTTTGTCGTTTTGATTTTTGTCCATTTCCATCTCATCTCGTATCCCGATTTTGTTCATAAATTCTGATTATTTTAATAAGTTCAAGAATATCCATGGTTTATTGCTTCCACTTTCGTTTTATATTCTACATTCATGTTTTGTATCAGTTTACTAACAAACTTAGGCAACTTCTTGAAAATATTTTAACAAACCAACTAATTTCTCATGAATATTCTAATAAACTTAACTTTTTCTCACAATATATTGGGGTAGCTAAATGATCGTGAAATATAAAGGTTTGTGAGAGTTTGAATCAGCTAAAGGAAAAAAGAAGCCCATGATAGAGTGACTGGTATGGTGGTGGTGCTGTAAAGGCTATAGTTGTCCTACTATGGAGCAACCTTCCACGACGAAAAGCTATAAGCGGTGATGCCAACATATGATAATGGTGTGCTTGAAGCGACTCGTGGTGTGCACGCCGACATATGCAGAACTGGGTTGTGGTGTGACCATGGTTTATGTAGTTCTTGATGATTGTCGGGATGGAGAAGAAGACAAAACCTTCGAACTGAATTTAGATCTAAGCATAAAATAGTCGCCGGAGACAATGGCAGGAAATACTCGTTAGAGATGGTGGCTATGATGTGTTACTGTGTGATATTATCGTTTGCTTGAAGTGGTGGAATACTAGTAACCTCGTGTTTTGATTTTAGATTTTTTTGGTAACGATGTCTGACCTTTTGGCCGACTAATTCATGAGGTTTGAACCCACCGTCACAAAGACTTAAACCAGGTAAATCCCTCATTTTTCAGGAGGTTGGCGTGGCCACTAAAAGGTTGTTTGCACCTAGCATGAATTGAACTTGAGACTGCACACATCTTAAAGTGATTGTTTTGCTTTTAGTTTAGCTTGTCATATGTAGTTAATTTCGTTTTTCTCGCATCATAGAATAACTTATTGATTTAACCAATACAATTGAAGTATGAACTAAAAGCAAACTCCTTTGACTTCTTACGCAGTGTAGGTCTCAATGCATTCTCTCTTACACTAAAAACACATAAAGAGAAAACGCATGCATTAATCCCTAACACTTCACATGTTCCCGCAAATAAAACAAGCCCCACATCTCCCCTTCTCACAAGAATTTAATATTTGTAAATCATTAAAGAAACAACTTTAATCTTTTTTTTCTTGTTTCTATGGTGTGAACTTTATCTTATACTTTAAAATTTGGACTATAATGATGTTTAATTATAGAAGAAGATGAATATGGTGGTGGAGATGTTGAAGAAGAGGATGTTTGGATTTAAGATTAAAATTTGTTGTGTGGTTATTGAAGAGTCTTTGGAAGTACGAATGGTGAAAGATCAACTTACCCTCGTACCCAACAAGCTAGATAACGGCCGTTACGTTTTTGGATCAACAACGAGCAAAAATCAAAACGTTGAGGAGGTCTCCAGTTATTTTTTCATAGGTGGGAGATTAAGAGGAACAAATGTTTTAATTTACTCATTATTTTATTTCATTCGACTTTCGTAGTGGGGAAGTGACGAAGGGAAGTGAAGAATGGAATCTTCTAAAAAGAAAGCAAAAACAAAAGCAAAACAAATAAACAGTGAAAGCATTGACTTAGCATTGACGATCAAACTTCACTTTATAAAACAAGTATCGTGAAGCAACAAACCCACTTAGTTTCCGCCGATCATCATTATCCCTCTGGTGAATATCTCTTTCATAAACATTTTCATTCCAGTTATTATATTTATATGATTTAATTTGTTACTCATAGCTTACAAATGAAAAACGAAATTAGCTACAATATATAATGCGTTGTTAGTTTGTTACTTTGTTTCTTATCTAAACTTACTTGTCAGCATTGCAGCAAAGCGACCCGCTTCTATAAAACAATAAATTATTGCTTCATAGTTTTACGCATAATGAAAGTGAAAATAATACTAGTACTAGTTAATTAGTAGTAGTAAAATGTGCTTTTGTGTATTCAAGTCTGATCAGGAGTACTTATTTGGATTTTGACCCTAGGTAACTTATTTACTATCTATTTCTGTATGTTGTTGTTGTTGTTGTTGTTCAGTTGTTGTATGTTGTATGTTGTTTTTGTTGTTGTTGTTGTGATGTATATCTTAAAGTATGTGTTTTTATGTTTAGTGTTTGTTATTAAAGTGTATATCAAAAAATGTTTGTTTGGGTTTACATACAGAATTGGGAGAGTAGCTTTTTGAAGGAAGTGACTGGTTTTTATGTATTCTTTTGGGAAATCAGCTGTTTTGATAATGTTGATTGTTTGTGATCTTCTTTTTTTTTTTTAATTATTTTTTATTATTATTATTATTATTATTATTATTATTATTATTTTAATATACTATTGAAAGAAAGTACTCCCTCCGTTTCAAAATTATTGTCCATATTTCTTTTA
Source organism: Artemisia tridentata subsp. tridentata (assembly GCA_021014915.2). NCBI lineage: Eukaryota > Viridiplantae > Streptophyta > Magnoliopsida > Asterales > Asteraceae > Artemisia > Artemisia tridentata. The sequence continues at coordinate 15,562,708 of CP139501.1, read as the reverse complement.
AGGATGTCTCAAAATAATTGTCCACTTTTCTTTTTAAGTAAAAACTAGAGAATAAAGTAAGGGAATATTCTCTTTCAGTGATTGAAAACTAAAGCGACCCCACTTTTATTAAACTATATGATTTTTCTCTCATAGAGAATAATTTTGAGACGGAGGGAGTATTATTTAAGTTATGGTTTCAATGTGAGTTAACAGGTTATTTAAGTGCTAATTTGGTGATTTTATAGGTAGCAGTTTAGAGCATTTTGGAGAGTTTTGCTTCTTTTTTTTTTTTTTTTTTTTTTTTTTTTTTTTTCTTTTCGAAACAATACTTTTTAAATGCTACTTGAAGAAGCATCTAGATTTTTTTTTCCCCCTAAACTTTATAATACTCCGTAACAGATACATCTTTCTTTTTTTTGAACGGCAATTTTTTTACAACTTATACCACCCATCTCACAATATATCTCACAAATGCCTCCAGCAAGGCTCGAACCCACAACCTCTAGGTTGGTGGGCAACTCACATACGCCCTAGACCAAAGGCCTTGGGTAATAACAGATACATCTACGTTACCAAACCTATTTATAAGCAGTTTTGCCAAACATACCGCAAGTGATTAACGGTATTTAGTGTTTGGATGAAGTCATGAAACTGCTTATGTAGTTGTTAATAGTAAAAACAGTTTAGAATAAGTTAGTATGCTTTAATCGTATAAAGCAGCTTAAAATAAGAATCCCAAACAACACTCTCAAGGTACTAGTCAAGTTATATTGATATGAATGTGCATTCCGTGATCATTGAGTTGATATTGCTTATTAATGAATAAGTGACTATGGATAGAATGTTAAGAGATTTAATCTGCCATAAAAAAACATATCAATGGGGGTAAATTTGGCATAAAAGACTTTTGTTTGCCACCGAACAAAGTAAAAAGGGCAGGTTTGTCACTGATCTTTTGAAGAGTCCTTATTTATTACTGAACAATTTGCTTAGTGTTATATAACTGTTAACTGGACTTATTTGTATTGGATTGGTATTAGTATTTGTATTTGTATTGGTTTAGGCTCAAGCCCAAGTGTTAGGTTCGTCATTAGTATAAATATTGGGTCTTTTGTAAACACTATTATAAATCAATATTATTAATCACTTTGGCTCGAGCCCAAACCAATACAAAAGATATGTGGTAATTTAGGATGGATATTGCTCTTTTTAACTTACCTAATCATAGTTTGTGTTTTTCCTTTGATTGATAAGTATTCATATTTTTTTCATGAAAAATGTGCTTTAAATGTAATTTTAGTTTTATTTGTAATTGTAGTCACTGATTATTGTTTTATAATGTTAAATTACAGCTGAAAACAACGCTATTCGATGGTTAAGACGGTTGACGTGTCCGGATTCCCCGGATTAGAACCCGCAGACAAAATCAAGACAGTTCTAGAAGGGTATACGGGTAATGGTAGCATCGAGGCTCTAGAGGTCAAACAAAAAAATGGAGGGACAAGAGCCTATGCAAGAGTCCAGTTCACAACCAGGGAAAAAGTAGATTACATTATAGACTTGGCTAGTCGTAGGCGTTTATGGTATGATAGATCTTATTTGAAAGTTTGGGAAAAGGATATGGACCTTGTACAGAAGCCTAGACACTATGCACTCGAAATGGATGGTGTAACTCTTCACTTTGGTTGCCAGGTGTCAAAGCAGGTTTTGTCGGTGTTACATACAATGAGAAATGCATCAGTGAAATTTGGTTTTGGAGCAAGGAAGTTGTACTTTGGTGTTATAGAATATGGTGCTAGTTACAAGCTGCAACTCTCGTATGAGAATATATGGCAAGTTCAGTTTCATCGTCCACGTGGCCTTACTTCAAGGTTTCTTGTTATTCAGGTCAGTTGTTACTGTTAGGGCTGTTCAAACTCTGCTATCTGATATTTCGGATTCGGATAATCTGTTTTGATATCCGAAATTTCGACTAAGCCGAAAATTCGAATTTCATAATTCTATATTCTTATATAAGTTTTTTTATGAAAACTCGATCTATTTATTACAAACTAAAAGAAAGACATTATGAAAGAAATGTAGTTTTCTGGATTTTCGGATATTTAGTACAACGTAAGTTGTTTCTTCTGTTTGTCTTGTGATTTTAAATCTATATGTGAATATCTGTTATTTTCTGTCCTTCACTAGTAAAACGTACTTTAAGATTTCATAAAGATTATTCCACTGTAATGATTCTTGATTAGTCAAATTCAATAAGTAAGAAGCTAGTGTATTAGGTAGATGTTTATGCAGTCAATAAAGTAATAAACTAATAGTAATGCCTGGTAATAAAACAAATACACTATTGATATCCTTAAAAGATTTAGTAACAGGACCATCAAATTTGATACGTTTGGTCCCTGATTTCATGTTTCATATAATGTCATCTACATGTCTGATTGTATGCACTAATAAGATAAAGCAATAGACCTTTTGATACGACCCGTTAAGGTTGCATCGATAGTAGCACCCCTTCATGCGTGATGCGAGCTCCTAAGAAGAGAAGGAAAACCAGATATATTTTATTTGACAAAGCTTAATGACTTCATTCATAATGACGCGGTATAAATACCGAATAAACCCTAACTTGTACCACAAGTCGAATACAAGATAAATTCAAAACAATGACACTTTCCTAATACGACACAAAGACATTCCTAAACAAATAGATAAGTATGATGGTTATCCCAACCCATCACGAAGTCCCTGTGCATATCCACATGCATATTATTCCTCACTCCTTCAAAACCACCTTGCCCTCAAGGTGTGTCTTGAAAAGCACTCTTAATTCCTTGAGGGCATAAGACGCTTCAAGAACGGAATAAGCTAGAACATGTAGGGTATAAAGAGTATTGGACTTCTTTATCAACCCCTTTGTTATTTTCATTTGCCCCAACACCAATAACCCCATTACCTTCCAACACGTTTGGCTCGTCACTGTTTTGCTCATCGGCCACACCCATCACTTTCGCATTATCTTGTTTACCATCCACTAAGACTTTCGTTTCCAACTCACTAGCTTGGCCTCGTGCATCATTATCAGAGGTACTTTCTACATCAATCACTTGTTGCACCCAATTAAGCACTTCTACTTCGCCATCACCATCATTACCCACCTTGGACTGATGACTTGAAGTAGCATCAAACGCATTATTCTCCTCTATACTTTCTGCTAAGCTAAATCCTTTCGTCTCATAATTCACCTTCACAAATACAGCCTCGTCAACAGGTTGACGCGGCCTAGTAAAATGTGAAGTTGTCAAGTTTTGGCTTTGTAGTCTGCTGTTGTTACTACTTGTTTTGTTGCTGAAAGAAGACGACCGCTGATCCTCAAAACGTGCTACTCTTATACGGGCTACAGACAAGGCTTCTCCCAAAGTTGTAGGATTCGACCTCAACAGTTCCCAAAGTTGTAGGTCCGTGAAGCGTGCTCCGTTGCACGGGCTAATGAAAAAGCTTCGTCTAAAGTTGTGGGGTTTGACCTTAAGAGTGCACATTGTAGAGCCGGTTTACGTCCTGAGATATAAAACGATTTAAGTAAGTTTTCAGAGATCCCCGATTTATAAGTATCTCATACTCACTCTGAAATTCGGACACCGTACCCATTTGCAAGAGCTTAGATAGTGCATCCCGTTCGTTGCTGCCCTGCCCGATGCCATGAACCGTAACTCGAAGAACAATACCTCGTGAGCAGTAACTCGTGAATAGTGATCGATGAACAATAGTTTTTTTTTTTTTTTTTTTTTTTTTTTTTTTTTTGAACCCTTATTTGGTAGCCCTCTCAACAAGGACTCTCAATGAAAGCACCAATTGATACGACCCGTTAAGGTTGTATCGATAGTAGCACCCCTTCAAGCGTGATGCGAGCTCCTAAGAAGAGAAGAAGAGAAGATCAGATATATTTTATTTGACAAAGCTTAATGACTTCATTCATAATGACGCGGTATAAATACCGAATAAACCCTAACTTGTATCACAAGTCGAATACAAGATAAATTCTAAAACAATGACACTTCCCTAATATGACACAAAAACATTATAAGTATGATGGTTATCCCAACCCATCACGAAGTCCCTGTGCATATCCGCATATCACCTTTACTATATTGTTTTAGAGCTGAATCAAATCGTCTTTTTATCTGTAGCTATTTGGTGCTCCTCGAATTTATAAGAAAGTTGAAAACAATGTGTACAACTTCTATCGCGAAGAGCCCGATGATCAGTGGGTTAGGGCTACTGACTTTACTTCATCTCAGTCAATTGGTCAATCATCTCATTTGTGTCTAGGACTTTCACACGACGTTGATCTTAATTTTGGTGACTACTTCCCATACTATGAAGAAAGTAACTGTCCTTTCAGTCTAACGGCTGGTCATAGTTTTTCTCAAAGGTCAGACGCAGAGCTAGTCCCAATAGTAGGTCCTGCCCGAGGTGTTTGTCTCCCTTACAATATTGTTTTCAAGATTTGTGCATTGGTTCAGCATGGTTGTATTCCGGGACCCGTACTTGATTCCAAATTCTATGAGTTGTTGAACCCACAAAGGCGAGACTTGGCTTCAATTGAATACGTTCTTGAAAAACTGTATTATTTGAAAGAGTGTTGTTATGAACCTGTAGAGTGGATCACTGAAGAATACCGGAAAAATAGTATCCGGAAAACTAGTAGGCTAAGAGCCCCTGCTATCTCATTAGATCCTGATGCTGGTCTTGTGTATGTGAGACGGGTTCAAATTACACCATCAAAGGTGTACTTCTGTGGGCCCGAGATTAATGTGTCCAATCGGGTTTTACGCCATTATTCAGATTATATTGATAATTTTCTCCGTGTATCGTTTGTTGATGAAGAATTGGAGAAACTTTATTCAACAGATTTATCCCCACGTGCAATTAGTCAAAATGCTGAAAGTAAAACCAGTATTTATACAAGGATTTTGTTGATTCTTAAGGATGGGATTGTAATAGGCGGGAAGAAATTTGAATTTCTTGCTTTTTCATCGAGTCAGTTACGGGATAATTCTGCTTGGATGTTTGCTGCAACTGGTAGAGTCAACGCTGCTAGTATAAGAGAATGGATGGGTGATTTTAGCCGCATTAAGAATGTTGCAAAATATGCTGCTAGACTTGGTCAATCGTTCGGTTCATCAAAGGAGAGTTTAAGTGTTGCACAATATGAAGTCGAAAAGATTCCTGATGTTGGAATAGTTAGAAATGGTACTAAGTATGTTTTTTCTGATGGAATCGGGAAAATATCTGCTGCGTTTGCTCAACGTGTTTCGAAAAAATGTGGGTATGGATTTATTCCCTCTGCTTTTCAAATTCGATACGCTGGTTATAAAGGTGTCGTGGCTGTGGACCCGGACCCCAACTCAGTCGTGAAATTATCACTAAGAAACAGCATGTCCAAATTTGAATCTGATAACACAAAGTTAGATATTCTTGCAATAAGTAAATATCAGCCGTGTTATATGAATCGCCAGCTCATCACACTTCTTTCTACTCTTGGGGTTCGGGATTATGTATTTGAAAGGAAGCAAAAAGAAGCAGTTGACTTACTAGACGCGATCTTAAAAGAGCCACTGAAGGCACAAGAGGCGTTAGAGTTGATGTCACCAGGAGAAAACACCAACATTATGAAGGAAATGCTTTCATGTGGGTATAAGCCAAACGCTGAACCATTTCTTTCAATGATGCTGCAAGTATTTCGTGCAGCAAAGTTGCTTGAAATCCGTACTAAAACGAGAATTTTTGTTCCTAAAGGAAGGGCAATGATGGGATGTTTGGATGAAACCCGTACACTTGAATATGGTGAAGTGTTTGTGCAATTTTCAGGTGCCGGAAAAAGGCCATTGAGTGATGATCATAGCGGAATCATGTCAAACAATGGCAAAATTGTTCTTGGGAAAGTGGTGGTTGCTAAAAACCCGTGTTTACATCCTGGTGATGTACGAGTCTTGAAGGCGGTTGATGTTCCAGCATTGCATCATATGGTGGATTGTGTTGTTTTTCCTCAGAAAGGACAAAGGTATTATTTTTATGCCATTTGCTATATTATCATTTTATGCCATTTGCGGTTAATTACATGTGAATATATAATTGCAGGCCTCATCCAAATGAATGTTCAGGAAGTGATTTAGATGGAGATATATACTTTGTGTGCTGGGATCAAGATCTAATTCCACCTAGGCAAGTCGAGCCAATGGATTATACCCCAGCACCAAGTATTGAACTGGATCGCAATGTTACTATTGAGGTACATATGCTTCACTATGAATACTCTTAACTTCATTCTGGTTCTGTTACACGAGTTTTGGCCTCTTTTCGCTTCCTATTGCACAACATTTTGAAGCTATTGTACTGCAGGATCTTGGGCACTTTTGGCTCAAATGCATAAAACTGAGGTCAATTTTGGCTTTTTTAGTTAATGCCTTGGGTTTGTTTGGGAGAAGTACATATCCAAACAAGCTAAAACCAAAAACCAAAACCTGCCAAAGAAATAGCAAATTAAACGGGCTGGATTGGGTTGTGTTGACCCACTAACGTATTGCCATATTTAGTTGAATCTCATAACATAATTAAAGTTCCAAGACTTGATTGTGACACCTGTACTACTCGGATATGTTTGGTGCCACGTTTTCTTATTTTTATTAATACATTTAAATTTTGATAGTTTCATTTTATATATTGCTTAATAAAGATCTGTGTGAACCTGTTTGATTTTTGTAAAAAAAATTTTCCCATTTTGACCCATTACCCAATCTGCCCGTTTTGCCACATCTACCGGTTGTTTGATATAAATTTTAAGATTATGAATAGAGGCTTCTTTGTTTCTTTTACTTTGATCTTATTAGAATCTTGTTTCTGTGGTATCCACTTCAGGAAGTCGAGGAGTACTTCACAAACTACATTGTCAACGACAGTTTAGGAATAATTGCAAATGCCCACACAGTCTTCGCAGACCGGGAACCCCTAAAAGCAATGTCCGGGCCTTGTGTAGAGCTTGCAAAGCTCTTCTCAATTGCTGTTGACTTTCCTAAAACCGGTGTCCCAGCAGAAATACCCGCAAATCTTCGTGTCAAAGAATATCCAGATTTCATGGAAAAACCTGACAAACCCACATACCAATCAGGAAATGTAATTGGGAAACTCTTTCGGGAAGTCAAAGACATCGCACCACAAAACAGCCCGGTCAACCCCTTTACGCGCGAGGTGGCGAAACAGACCTATGATACTGACATGGAAGTAGATGGCTTTACGTACTATGTTGATGAAGCCTTTGACTTTAAAATAGAATATGATTACAAACTCGGTAATCTGATGGATTATTATGGAATAAAGACAGAGGCCGAACTATTAAGTGGTAGTATTATGAAAATGTCAAGATCTTTTGACAGAAGAAACGATGCTGAAGCAGTTGGTTTAGCTGTTAAGTCGCTAAGGAAAGAAGCCAGAAACTGGTTTAAAAAGGATCGGAGGGATTTAGATGATGGGGATGATAATGTCTACGCAAAAGCATCTGCTTGGTATCATGTCACGTATCATCCGAATTATGTGGGTATGTACAACCAGGATATGACACGTGATCATTTTTTGAGTTTCCCATGGTGCATTCATGATAAGCTCATTGAGATCAAGAGACGTAAAGTGAATGATTACAAAAGGTATGTTGACTCCGATTGGCTTCAAAAGCAGTTTAAAACTGCACTGAATGTCTGAATGTGATATGACTATGCTCTTCAAGTTACCACGAGGTAGAGTTGGACTTGGTTTAACCTATGTAAATACCTGCGCAACTGTCAAAGTGTCGTAATGTCAGTTATTAGATTGTGTTTGTTTAAGTTAGATTGTGTTTGTTTAAGTTTGAGTTTGATGTAAATATTGTTATTGCTTTTACTGTTGATGTCTCTTGGTAGTAACTTTTGGTCCAACTGATAATAATTGAGTGTCTTTGGCTATCTTTGCAATTTGGAACTTGGTTTGATCAGCATGTAAATTACTATGCAAGTTTAGTGCCTGTTTTATAATTGATTTTTGATTGCTTAAATTAAAGTTTAGTTAGGACTCTGTAATACTAGTTAGAGCCAATGACCTTAAAAACTTCCATTTCAAGCGAACGTGATAAATAAATGATCGGTTTACTAGAAAACCATTTAGAGTCAAAAAACCTTAAGCACATGTTGACATAACGATTATCTGTTGATGTATAAACTTTTGATTAATCAATTGTTACCTTTTTCTCTCATTAGTCTCATATACTTTTGATTGGGTGTAATTTTAAAAAAATAACACTCATTTTTAAAACAACTCCAGTAAGACAATCGCTTATTTATGAAAATAAATAAATTAATACTCATAAATCACTTTAATTCGGTATAATCCAATAAGACTTCCCATGTAATTGAATCAAAGAACCTCATGTACATTTGAACACATGTTTAGCAACTAGACGAGTACCTGTGCATAACAACGGAATTTTCTAGCGGCAAAATAAAATATGAAATAATCAAAATGCATAGCAACAAGATGGGCAACAAGTATAAGTGTTTCGTGTAACGGTTATACATAAAACGTGAAATAATCAGGCTCTTACGACGTAAAGAAAGATGAAAGTTGGAACGGTATTTTCTAGCGGCAAACAACTATAGTTGCGATATTGTGGTTAAGTGTTTCGTGTAACGTTTATATATACACCGTGAAAATATCAAAATGGAACTGCAAAAGGTTGTAACATGTGATAATTGAACTCAAAGAAAATTTATTAAAATGTATCAAGAACATATAAAAACATTTATTTAAACTGAAAATATAACATTGCATCAATTATGAGATAACTAACAATGCACGTTATTCGTCACGTAAAACTTCTTGGTACATATATACATATTTGAGTTGTAGACTCCTTCTTAACCGAACTCTTTGACCGAATTCACTAATACCTTCGTAATTCTACGTGATATCCCTCTAAACAACGCAACATAAAGCTGGCCATGCGAGAAACAAAGTCCGGCAAATAGACATGTACATTTGGAATTGTTTATCCCTGAGCTTTATTGATAGTCATCACGAAGCTAAGGCGCACGGAGAATTATTTTCTCTTTAGTCTTAAAAAGAACATGTCTTTTTTAAATAGAGCAAGATGAATTCTTGGCAAGAGCACTCTAACTTCAACGTGTTAACCGACAACAATCTCAGCAATGATTACATTATTATCTAAACGTTTACATATCAACCTCGTGCCAGTACATATATCTACTCACAACTATTAAACAATTTACCTCTAACATCTTTTTTTATTAACCCGTCATTGTTTGTTAGACGTAACAATAAGAACTAATTTCTAAATATTATATTTTTGAAGCATCTTTTATTGGACCATCACGTGCCATAAAAAGAGTTACAATTTTGCATCATTTTAAAAACTTCAAGTAAAAATGTCAGTGCATTATTAATATGGAACAAAATAGAATAAAATTTCTAAGTATTAACAAAATAGAATTAAATTTCTTAACATATTGATTATTGAACAAAAGCATAATGACAACGGAAACAACTCCATATAAGTTTATTTGACGCGCTGATCGGCCATATTATAAAAAGAATAGTTATATATAAGAATGTATATGAGAAAATTCACCTACCAAAAGGATGAATAACTGTTATCATGAGCCATGAAAGTATGCTAATCTTTTTGAAGAATTCTTGTAACACCTTTTGGAGCAATTTCTTTCGAAAGCGAACCTTCAAAATAAAAACAACATACGATAAGAAGAAAAAGATTAACAAATGGTGTAAATTAAATAACTAACCGTTTGAATTAGATGATTGATATCTTTTACGATTTCGTTTGAATTAACATCTTCGACATAAAATAAGACTATTTGTGTGAATCTAACAGAGCACAAAAACACGTCATAACCAAAATACAAAAACAAATTACAATGCGAACATCACAAAGCTCCCATATCAAATTTAAAACGAATCAAATACTAACATACCTTTGAAAACAAAAAGATGGGTCGTCTTTTTAACATGTGTTTTTCAAAAAAAATTATCAAACGCTACATGTTTATGCACAAAAAACAAACAAACACAAAAACAACCGAGCCTTGATCTGTCAAGAAACAAAAGAAAAATACTCCGTAAACAATATGACTATCACTAACTCACTAAGAGAGTAATAAAAGTGACCAAGAAAATAAATATGGATTCTTAAATATATACTAAGGTAAAAAGCTTCTTATCCAAGTTTATAATTTAAATTATTTTAACACTTTGCTAGAAAATAGAAATTGTAATGAAAGCTACATTTTGAAAAACTAGACGAGTACCCGTGCATAGCAACGGAAATCCTAGCGGCAAACAATTATAGATATGTGATATTGTGGTAAGTGTTTCGTGTAATGTTCAAACATAGAACGTGAAAATATAAAAGTGTAATTGCAAAAGGTTGTAATGCACTTACGTGGTTTTAAACTTCTAAATGGATTCATAGTTACTTTATGAACCAAACACTGCGTATTTAGTATCTAAAAACTAAAATTAACCCGTGCAACTTTGCTTTAAATCCAAATTCACTATCACATCTGTGATTCCATCTAAACTTAAGTGTTATTTTCGAGCATCATTTTATGCCAAGTCCAAACCACCGAAACAACATGGATAAAGAGTACATTCTTATTCATGTTGACTCCTAATTTTATCCATGATTCTTTTTACTTGCCTATTACCCGGCACATCAAAAGTCATTTTGTAAACCAAGAGTGTCTTTTCTTTTCTTCTTTTCATGACATCTCTATTTAAAATACCAAGTTGTCCTCTTTTTATCACTTTTTCTATATGTCATATGACTTAGAATCAAAAGCTTGTTCTTTTTATTCTTAGACCTAATATCTCAATTTACAATGCAAAGTTATCTCTTTTGAGCTTTGATATTCATGCCTAATTAATATACCTACAACTATGCCTAATTATAGTAGTGGGCCACTTATCAATTTACAATGCAAAGTTATCTCTTTTGAGTTTTATTAAATTATTTGCATTTTTCCTAATGTGCCCTTAGTGAATTGAATCCCTATTAACCGCTTCAAGTTCTTTTATCTCCATCTCTAATTGTGTGCTATGATCTCTGTTACTACTTTGATTCAAATATTATGAATCTCTTTCTTCAAGTTATTTCCTTAGTATATTTAGTGTGTCTTTGGTATCCTGGAATGGAAATGTGAGAATGAATTTTCATTACAATTAGGGCAGTAAACGAACCGGACGAACACGAACGGAGCCTTGTTCATGTTTGTTCATTTAATTTTAACTGGACAAATAAACGGACACGAACGCTTAAACGGAGGAATTTTCTTGTTCATGTTAGTTTATTATGAAAATGAGTTGTTCATGTTCGTTTATGTTCGTTCATTAAGACACTAAACGAACGCTAAACGAACATAAACGATTGAACATAAATGAACATAGGTAAATAAACATAAACTTTATTAAATTAAGCACAATATTTGTTTTATAAGTGTTTTTTTTAACAAACCAATTTTAAAATTATACAATTAAAAGATATGATATACGAACATAAATAAATAAATGAACATAAACGAATATTAATGAACGCATAATCGGACGTGAAATATTGTTCGTGTTCGTTCATTTAATAAATAAACAAACAAAAAACGAACTTTTTACCGAACAGTTCAAGAAATGTTCACTGAACGTTCAGTTCGTTTACTGCCCTAATTACAATCATGTGTTTGTTTAAGATTTAGGGTTGTTTGGTATGCGCCAATGGGAATCAATCAATGGATTTCATTCCAGTATAGGTATTTGGTTGGTTAACATCGGAATCAAAAAAGGGAATGATACTAAATTTGTTGCTATACTTAAAAGTCACCTAAAATGTGTGGAATGAAAATTGATTCCCGGGCCTACCATTTTCCCTCACATAATTTAAAAACACTTTTCATCTAATTATCCTACCAAACAACATTTATGATATTGATACCTTAACTTATAGTCATTCCTATTCCACCCCTATATCAAATCCATACCGATTATCATTCCGGACAACAAACCAAACGGCACCTTAAATCTTTCAAATATGGGAATGAATGATACATATGTTCTATACTCCATATACATCAAAAGGGCAAGGTATGGATCTTTCATACCTGAGGGGCCCACCACTACTATCAAACTCATACCCATTGTGATTCATGACAGCATACCAAATGCATCCTTAACTTTTATTTTTTACGCAATCAAAAAGTATGAGTGCGCCATTACGTGTATCAACACACATAAAATAATCAAATAATAAGTAATCTTTGTATGCAAAAACGAAAAGTACACAGGTTCTTTTGCAAAACATTTCACTCAATTCTAGGATTATAATATCCATAAATAAAAAGTGTGTATCATGGTGGTGATGGGATTATGAGATTGCAGCGGTTACTAAAACATTTTTAAAACGGAAGAGTATATGATGAATGAGAAAAAGTGTTTCCTTAATTTTCTACAAATTAACCAATCAAGTTTTTAGGCAATTTAATTAGGTACAAGTATCATTTTTCTATTGTTTATTGTTTATGGTTCATTACTCATTCGATGCATATTAAGTTTCAACATTTAATTTTCAACATTTCCTTAATTATTTTAATTTTCAGCATTCCCTTTCTCTCACATTTGAGCATTGTTGAAAAATTCAACTTTTTCACGTGACCATAAACTCTTTATATGTAGTTAAGATTGGTAAATTGCGATCCTTTTCCAAAACATAAAATCCAAGTTTTGAAAAGAATGAGAATCAGTTAAGTCTTGCTAATGATTTTCCTAAATTATAGCATTGACTTCATTAATTGGTTGACTAAATATTGAATCATCAATGTGAACCGAAAATTTCAAATAGTGTGTTTTCATTCCATTTTTCTAATGCATTTTTCTCTCACATTTGACTATTTTCAACTTTCAAACATTTCACATTTAACCATTTTCATTTTATATGTAGTATAGATACTCAAACTTTTTTTTCGAAAGTTAATTATATGGATGTGTCGTAACTCCTTATTGTTTAAAGCGAATCAAATTTTCAAACATTAAAAACAAATAAAATGAAGATGATATATTAAAAACGTATTATACTCGTAGTAATTTTAACTTAGATATTTTGGATACATGCAACATTACACAATAATTAAAAAAAGTTTTAATCATGCATTCTAAAATGTGAGACCAAAAATTAGTAAAATAAATTATATTAAGATCAGGTTTAAACTATTTTCATACAAATATAAAGTTTATAATATATATTATATATTATCGCACATATAAAATATAAAAATATACAAAGATAAAATAAAAAATTGTGCACAACAATTAAGTAAGACAATTGCATACAACAAGGATTTCAACGCGCGTGTTATTGCGGAGTGTTCGTGTACGGTATTATTGTATGTGCTAGCAGCATAAATTTGTAAAAATTAAGATAACGCTTGCTATGTTAGTTTTCTTAGTTAAAATAAGCTCTGTTTTATTAACTAAAGTGATATCACAAGCATAACAAATTTAACTAAAACCTTTTAAGACAATCAATATAAATTACATCTCGAACGGTTTGAATAACATAGAGTTCAATATTCAAAACTCAGTCACAAATATACATCATTTAACCCCCCCCCCCCCCCCCAAAAAAAAAATCGTTAAGATAAATGATGATGGGGACAGTGACAATGATGATGCGCCCGCCAAAATGTAATCTAATGAAATTATCTCTGTAAAAAAAGAAAACGTGTTTCAGATGACATTAAAAGAGTCGACACCAATGATGAGGAATATTTAATCCAATGTTAGTTTATACAGTCATATCTGAAGCAACAGGACAAAACAAATTAAATATCTAAATAATCCAAAACACACAATGAAAAAACTTATTAGCTACATCTTGAAGAATTATAAAGTGTGTGTCTACGGAATTGGTGTAAAGTATTGGGAACGTAGACAAAAACAACAACATAACAAACAAAAGGGCAACACATGAATTGATTTTGGAATACGTGAGTTGTTATAGGAGGTCAGCACATATGATCTAACTATTTAAGGATCATCTTCCGCTTTCAAAGTAGAATCTATGTCAGGATCTCCTCCCAAATCAAGTAACATTTATCTGTGAATTTGATCATTTTATATTTAGGGTTCACGATATCTCGAGTGGACAGAATGATATTTAGTTGAGGAGAATGCGAGAAATCAATATGAAGTTCTTGTACGATACGTGCAAGCATCATTTTTTGTAAACATAAGGCTAGCCAAAGACCTTTTCTTAACATAACTTCTCCATGCACGCATCACAGAAAGCCTCCATATCAATTCTTCCCACCCTTTGCACGCCAACATTAGCATGTCCAATTAACATTTCCTGAATACCCTACAAACAAAGACAAAAAATATTTATGCATTGGCTCAGACATTGTATTGGCTGCAAAACCTGGTTGCTTTTTATTCTTTCCAGATTTTGCCGTGCCAAAATTAAGACTTAGAGGGCGAAAAATTAATCATAGCCCGGCAACTACCATCCAATCTATTTATAAGAAAACGATCGGTAAAATGCTCCAAATGAAGCTTCAGAATTATGTTCATCAATTATGGATTATGGAAAACAGGTGTTAAGAACACAACTAACCTCTAAAATTAGGTGGCAGATAGTGACTAACCCACCAACAAACACAGTAGTATGAGTGCACCCACTAAGCTGGATTATATCCTTCAGCAACGTCAGCTGATAAACAATCTGAGAAATCCTAAGCAGGACCGCATACACAAAAAACAACGGACAAACAAACATGCAAGTATATCATCTCATGTATACCGAAAAAATCGTAGAAGTTAAAAAATGCCTTATATGATTAGGCTAAAATCTGCATAGAACAAAAAAGAGCAGGATCAATCTGTCATGGCTGCAACCATAGTTAGAGACTAAAAGCAGGTAGCAACAAACAAACACTTTACCAGAAACAAACTCTTTACCAACCAACTTACTGTCATATGCTTCACAAACTCAAGCAAGCACTTTTGACGATGCGACTTAAAATACCTGATCTGATGAGGCTCAAGTCTCCAAAGAATTTAAAAAAAAAAAAAAAAAAAAAAAAAGATCAATTCGCCATGGCTGCAAACTAAGTAGGTTGCCCGCCAAGATACGAGCAATCTCAAATATGCTCAATTCTAATCAGACACATTCAAATCAATCATCATAGCCTCGTAATAAAAGAATCCAACCATGTTAGGTCACCTTAATGATTCAACACAAGTATATCTAGTGGGAGAAAGTTAGAGAGAGAGAGAGAGAGGGGAGGAACACGTTTAATATGAATAAGAGAGTGTAACTTGCATAAACATGAACCAACACTCTCAAATGAGAGTTTACATTAGTAGTGGGCTTTCAAGAACTATTTTCAAGGCCCATGGACTTAATATGTAAGCCTTGAACTAATTATAAACATATAAGTATAAATGATAAAGCAACCTATTACAAAAGTGTTAGGAATATAAATATTCATATGAAGACTCGGTCACCCCAAGTACTCATTAGCATTAAATAGCTCGTAGGACTATTAGTAGTAAGATTAATATAGTTTATTTATTATAGAATTCGTGGAGTGGGTCGGGTCTTTACCCACTGTCAGCTCGCTCCACAGCCCACTCGGGGCACTTATGCATGTACTATATAAAGCCCTTCCCACACAAGGGAAGGGTTGGAAATCTTATCATTTTCAACATAATACAATTCACTTTCTCTCTCTAGTTCCCATTCTTTCTTTCTCTCTCTAAATCCATTCGGCCAAACTACAATCAAAAGTGTGTTATATGTTAGTGAATGTGTTACAATTGGTATCAAGAGCCATTGTTAGGTTTGAGTGATTACATATTCACGAATTTGTGGTGTTCTTGACACTTTTGTTTTATGTTTTGTAGGTCAAATAGAAAAGAAAGGAAAACATTGATTTGATCTTTGTTTGTGGTGTAAAACGTTAAAACTTGGTACTTTTGTGTTCACATCGATCTCTAGCATAGTTTCTTGGCATCCTACGGTTGATTTGGTGTGGTTCTTGGAAGATTCAAGGTTTTTTCTTGACTGCGGTTTGTGTCTCGGTCGTACATTCCTCACTGCGTTTTGCCTCTCGGTAAAGAAATCTTGGTTGCGGTTTGTGTTTGCTTAGGAAATCTCTGACTGCGTTTTGGCGTTTCTCGGGTTTGCGGTTTGGATTTTAACCTAAACGGGAAAGAAGACAAACTCAGTGAAAGTGACACCTTGTCCTTTGCGTTTTGTCCTTTTGTCCTGCGGTTTGACATCTCTGCGTCTTGGTCTCTGTGGTTTGGGAACTTTTGCAGTTTAGAGCTTCTGCGTTTTGGGTTCTGAGTTGCGGTTTGGATCTTCTGCATTTTGGGATTTGAATTGCGGTTTGGATCTTCTACGTTTTGGGTTTTGAGTTGCGGTTTGGATCTTCTGCGTTTTGGGATTTGAGTTGCGATTTGGATCTTCTGCGTTTTGAAGTTCTTGCGTTTTGATATTGAGATTCTGCGTTTTGACCTAACTTTGTACCATTAAGTTTTGGTCTTGAACTATTAGTATAATCATCAAATCACGGTTTACACTTGATTTTGTAAAATCCCGCGAAAGAATCTATTTCTCGGTTTAAATCAAAGAATTGTAAAATCCCGTGCACTTCAACATCATGACGAGCACAGCTTCTGATGACATTCAAGCTGCCGGGTCCGATACCCGCCCTCCTATGCTTGATAGGACATATTATGAGTCATGGGCACAAAGAATTCGACTCTACTGCTTGGGTAAAGAGAATGGATTCAACATTCTTAAATCCATTGATGAAGGTCCCTTTCAAATGGGCACCACTAGAGATGTTGTTGCTACTGCTGAGGATGGAACTGTCACTTTTGGGATTGACAGGCCACGTGAGTACAACGACCTTACTGAGGAGGAAAGGAAGCGTTATGATGCTGACATCCGAGCTTCCAACATTGTAATTCAAGGATTGCCCAAAGATGTTTACAAACTCATCAACTTCAACACTGAAGCCAAAGCCGTGTGGGACAATGTCAAAATGCTTATGGCTGTATCTGAATTGACAAAAGAAGATCGTGACTCGCAGTTGTATGATGAGTTTGAGCACTTCAAGATGAACCCTGGTGAAAACATTACTGATTACTATGTGAGATTTCACAAGCTGGTGAACGACATGAGAATCATCAAGATGACAATGCCAAACATCCAACTCAACTCCAAGTTCGTGAACAACATGTCACCCGAGTGGGATAGGTTTGTCACAGCAGTCAAGCTCAACAAAGGATTGAGGCAGACTAATTATGAACAACTATATGCTTACTTACAACAACATGAAAAGCATGCTGTTTATGATCGTCTACTCAGGGAGAAACTCAATCCAACAACAACAAATGATCCACTCGCATTGGTCTCAAATGTTCAGCCATACAATCAACCACAACTTGATCAAGTTTATCATCATCCCGTCTCATCACAGAATCAGACATTATTTGCTCAATCATCGATGCACCCACAATCTACTGTGAACTCCCAACTGGATTCAGGATATTCTCGTACTGATCAGATGATTGATGATCTTTCCAATCAAGTCTCCTTACTTGTTCAACAGTTCAGAGCAACACTCCCTCAAACCAACAACCAACTTCGAACTACTTCAAATCCACGCAATCAAGCAACTGTGGAAGATGGAAGGATTATAGTTCAGAATGTTCAGGGAAGACAAAATGTGAATCAAAAGAATGTTGGTAGGGGTAATCTTCAAAACAGAATTGGGAATGCCAACCAAGGACAAGGAAGGAAAACCAAATGTTACAACTGTGGAGGGTTGGGACACATTGCAAGGAATTGTAATCAACCCAAGCGTCCACAGAACTCTGATTACTTCAAGGACAAGATGTTGCTGATGCAAGCTCAAGAGAAGGAAGCTGTTCTGGATGAAGAAGAGCTTCTGTTCCTTGTTGGTGATGGTGGAAACACATTTGATGCTGATGTGGATGACCAACCGGTTCAAGATTTGGCCCTCAATGACCCAAACATCTTCCAAGCCGAAGATTGTGATGCATTTGAATCGGATGTTGATGATGAGCCCACTGCTCAAACCATTTTCATGGCTAATTTGTCTTCTGTGGTATCATCACCTCAACAAGCTGGTTCTTCCAATGCATCTATCATATTTGAGGTACTAAAGCTTTATGACACATATAACATGGTAGATGAACAGAAGATTCCTACCGAAGTACAACAGACAGACGATGTTGAATAAGATACTGTTAATATGGGAAACAGCAATGTTATTTCATATGAACAATATGTGAATCACAACGACATGTCTGATGTACCAAGTAGTGCATCTTCTGTTGTAGACAATGCTTATGTTGTAAATAATGCTTGTGAGCTGCATGAAAACACTGTGTTTATCCCAGATGACACATTGACCACTAGGCTTAACATATATAAAGATCAGGTAGCCATATATGAACAAAGTGCAAAATTTGAGCTAGCTAAACGTGAGCAGAAAATGGATAGTCAAATGCGTACATTCATAACAGAACGTAATTTAAGGGAAGAAACATTGAAAAAGGAGTTAGATTCTTTAAGAAAACAACTTAATCAAACCGTTAAGCAAAAACAGGAGATCCAAGAAAGTGTAATTACACTAAAACAGGACTTCAAAGAAAAAGAATCAAAACTCTTAAATGATTTTTCCAAACTTAAAATGTTGAAGAATAAGATTGAAAACAAGTTGTACACACAAGACCAGACCAGACAAACTGCTCAAATGATGCAAAAGCATAAAAAGTTGTGTGATAAACATAGTGAATATAATGTAGGTGAACCTAAGTTAGCTTACCTTAGAAGTGCTAAAGTGGTACAACCTGCCTTATATGATGGAAACGAATTGCTTAAGCCTGGTCATGCTCCACCTGATGTGTTCTCATTAGAAGAGAGTAATGAGATAGAAGTGATCAATAGAGAAAAGATGAATGAAAAAATGAAGGATCCCATATGTATAGCCAAACGAATCATAGTCAAACCCCATGATTACTATGAGGAAAACCGTTTGACTGTTTTTGTACCTCAAACTAAGTTGACGCCTGAACAAATATTTTTGTCCTTGGACGTAGAAAAGAAAAAGGCAGAAGCACTTAAAGCCAAAATTCCCCCCTTTAGGAAAATAGCAGCTGCAACGGTGTATCCTCCCAATACACCTAGGCACTTAGTTCCGTTAACTCTTCCCACAGAATGTAAAACTCTAATTAGCATATATGTTCTTAGTCAACTATTTGCTAATTTTGATAAAACTTGTAAGAAGAGAATTACGCCAACGGGAATTACTGAAGGGGAAATGGGTTTTGAATTAACAAAAGAGTGCTACTTAACTGAGGTGATGAAGCGAAAAGTGTACCGCTTTTAAGGGGTCATTTAAGCCCTAAATCGTATTTATTTGATCAAATATTGCCCTAAATCGTTCCTTTTGTCATTTTAGGTACTTTTGAGGAGAAATCTGGAAAAGGAGGCATTTTGGACGTTTTTGGAGCATTAAAGTGAAGAAAACGGCAAAGTCTCAAAAATCGGCTAAAAGTTACTCTTGACGGCGTCACAATTTACACTGGACGGCGTCATGCCTTGGCAAGAAAAGTTGGACGTGAAATTTACTCATGACGGGCCAGTGAAAATAGCATGTGAATTCTGACGGCGTCACGGCTTAAATCATAAGGGGACGGCGTCACGTTCATGGTTCGACGGCGTCAAGCCTTGATAAGCCAGAATGGATTTTTGAAGAGCTAAAGAGGGACGGCGTCAAGAAGGTCATCCGGGAACCCTAAAAGCGGCGAGGTGACGGCGTCACACTCCATAAGGTGACGCCGTCAGATCCAAAAATCTATATATAGTTTTCTAATTTTTTGTCATTAGGGAGAGCTTAGTGTGTGGAATTTTGGGAGAAAACCCTAAGACGATTTTAGCTACTTTTTCAGGGCTTTTTGCCTTGAGATCTTCCATGTTTCATTGAAGATAAGTTATCAATTAATCATTCAATATGTCTATGTGTTGTTTGATTTTATCTTATTCTTGTCTTTTGATTAACATGTTAGGCTAAATTTATCTTGTGTTTGCTTAGATCTAATGAAACCTAGCTATTGATTATTGGTTGTTAGTGTGTTATTAGTTGTATTGGATGATTGTTTATCTATGTTAGGCTTAAGAAAACTGGCTAACTTCCTATTCGGTAACTTGCTTGAACGTCTTAAGAAACATGAACCAAATGCGTACTAAAGGTTTTTATGGTTGTATTTAATGCACAAGCGAATTCTAGTGATCCCATGTTAGGAGCTTCCTAGCCGGCTCGACATAGGAGTGAAGTAGGAGCTTGTAGAGTTGGGGAAGTAAGTACGCCACCCCACGAATGGTATTAAGGAATACACCCGTCATCCACGCAACTAATACACACTAATTAACCGGTAAAAGATAGTTAGGGAGTAAGGAAATCTAAGTAAACACATTTCTCTACACATAAGTTTCTCACCACATTTTAATTTCAGTTATTTATTTTATTTGCATTCGTAGTAATTTGGGTTAGTTGACTAGCAACTAATTCCGCCCACTCCTTCAAACCCGAGATTTTACTTGCTTTCATAAAATTATAAAAACATAAAAAAGAATCTTCCTCAACCCTTAGACCTAATTAGAGTAGCCTTTCATACCTAACGAACACTATTCCCTGTGGAGAACGATCAATCCCCCGTACTTACCACTACACTATACTACATCGGTCAGGTACACTGCCTGGTGGGGTTGTAAGCCTCTTGAGATCCCTCGAGAGGTAAAACCTGTTGTAAGGTTACAAAACCACGCATCAAGTTTTTGGCGCCGCTGCCGGGGAATAGTTATTGTTTAGGTTGAATTTTTATTTCTATTAGGTCTACTCACTAGATTCCTTTCTAGTGAGATTTTTATTTTATTTTTCTAGGTTTTCTTTAGTCTATCTATTTTCTTCGTGTCTTTGTTCGTAACCATACCATCCGACATCATGGAAGATGGTAATATCCTTAACCCCCACAACCCACCACCACAACAACCACCACCACCTCCTAGAGCCCGTACTTTAGGAGAGTATTCCCGTCCTAGCCACCATGGCTATCGAAACACCATTGAGCTCACTCAAGGAGCCAATATCACACCCTTGCGATCCGACACCATCCGGTTGGTGCAAAGCGGATGCGCATTCCATGGACTTCGTTCTGAAGATCCTAATCAACATCTCAAGGACTTTCTTAAAATCGTTGATTCTATAGACCTTGATGTTGCCACTCGAGAGACGACCCGATTGCGTCTCTTCCAATTCTCTTTGCGGGACCAAGCTAGTCAGTGGCTAGAACGTCAACCCGCAGGATCCATCACCTCTTGGGATGATCTCACCACTCGTTTCCTTGCTCAGTTTTTCCCACCGGGGAGAACTACCAAGCTAAGGAAGGATATCTTGATGTTTGAACAACGTCGAGGCGAAACCCTCTACGGGGCATGGATTCGATTCAAGGACTTACTTCAAAAAGTCCCTCACCATGGCATTAATCTATGGCTTCAAATCCAAATCTTCTATGACCATGTTGATTACCACACCAAGCGTGCCATCGATCGAGCCGCCGGGGGCAGATTGCGCGACAAAAGCTACGAGGAATCATGGGAGATCATTGATGAGCTTGCATCCGACGATGATGAATTGTGGCAAGTCTCCCACGACGTGCGCTCGGCAGTCAAGACATATTCATCGCCCGATACAGCCAATCAAATCACTGAGGAAAGCGTTAGTGAACTTGAGAAAAGGGTTGCATATCTTATGGAAAAGCAAAAGAGACCCTTAAGTCCACAAAAAGCAACAATTAACTCAGTCTCAAGCATTAAGCAAATACCATTGTCCGAATCACCCCGTAGGGAAAATACTAAACCCTTCCATAAGCACGCCCCACCCAACTCACCACCTCAGGAACTTAGTCCAACATTCGATGCTCGAATGAGAGAGTACATGTCAAAACACTCCGAACGGTTGGCAAAATTTGAGGAAGCCGTCTACAAACAAAAGGAGGAAATGGAAGAGAAGATGGCGGAGATGATGAATCTTTTGAAAGAATACACAAATACAAAAGCCCCTGAAAAGGTGCTGGTGAGGAATGACGCTGATGTTCCTAACACTAAATTTGTCAAGGCCACCTCCGTTGTCCAAGAGGGCGGAAATGATGGAAGAGGGAAATCCATAACTATGGAAGTTAACAAAATTGACCTCATCCCACTTAATAATGGAAACACCAATGCGTACAAATGCGATTCCGACAAGGGAGAGGAGGCGCCCTCTGAGGAGCGCCAATTGGTTGAACCGCCAGTGTCACAACAAGTGAAACATTACTTGAAGCACGAAATAAACAAGGAGACCATAAACGATTGGGTGAGAAACTATCGACGTATTCATCTACCCAACAAGAAGTCCGAGAAGGTGGAACCGGATGATAAATCTGACATATTACCCGGTGGGCAATTGTATGAATGCCTCATAGGACAAAAGTTAGTGGAAAAGCAGAAATTCTACGGGGTCTTTGAAATACCATGCAGCATTGGAAAACACAAGTATCTGGATGCGATAGCTGACCAAGGTTCCGACGTAAATTTGATGCCTTTATCCGTTTATGTTCAGTTAACCGATGAGTTGCCATCCATCACCCATACTAAACTCTCCTTTGCAAAGCATTCTTATGAGTATCCGTTAGGAATTGCAGAAGATGTGTTGGTCAACGTTGCCGGATTCCTGTATCCGGTCGACTTCATGATCATTGAGAGAAATGATATGAATATGCCAATAATCCTTGGGGCACCCTTTCTCGCTACCACTAGAGCACAAATCAATTACGAAAATAGCACCATCCAAATGAAGAAGGGGAAGAAAACAATAAACTTCCCAACGATCCCACGACATATACGAGATGTTGCTCTGCAGAAGAAGATGGAGGCTAACACTAATATAGTCCGTGGTAATGTTCGAGAGAAAATTCTTGCATGGGAGGCAAGGATTAAGAGTTATATGGAAAATGAGATTAGGGAATGTAAGGATGGAAATAACAATTATATTGAGGCTGATGAGCAACCCAATAACCCCGTTGAATTTACAAAAGGAGACACAGTGCTCCTAAGGCATTCAGAAACAGAAGCGCCTACCAATGAACTCAGTCCCTGGTGGTACGGACCATTCACAATTAAAAGTTTACACCAAGATGGGATAGTAAGCTTGACCAGCAAAGGAGGAGGTGAAGTAACTGCGAATGTCGAGCGATTGAGACACCACCACCCTGATAACAAGGATCATATCTATCAGGGATACGTCATTATGAATGATGGAGTCACGTAATGTACGTGACTTTGAGTCTAGCTACAAGACTCGTTAATAAAGAAAAGCGCTTCTTGGGAGGCACCCCAAGCTTTATTTGTTTTATTTGCTTTGTGTGTTTATTTATTTGTTTGTTTGATTTTATTTGTTTCCGTATGTGTGTTTAATTTTTATTACTATTGATTCATGTTCAAAACTAATTTGTGAAAATGCTTTATGTTGTTTTTAACTTCGTCTTAACTACATATAAAGGTATTTTGCAAAAGTTAAGTGTAAGGGAAATCTAAATCGGTTTATTAGAACACATATGAACATGAATCGTAATAATAATAAATTAACATGCATATCCGTATTTGTTTGAGTCAAATGCTTGTATCGAGTCATAATGATGTTTTGCAGGATTTCCAGGAAGTAAGGTAAAGGTTTTTCCAGAAATTTTCCGGAAACTAAAAATGAAAATTTTTGTCAGGTCATTTCTGACGGCGTCAGGGGTTATAACCTGACGGCGTCAGATTTAATTTCCAGAAATTTTTGAAAGTTTTGTTTTCATAAAAAGTTTTTATTAAATCTCCAACTTATAATCTCCAGGAATCTGCAAAATTATCATTCCACAAGCATTATATCCTTATATATAGATTTTATCCCGCCGATGTTATGCAGGTTTTCGTGTTTGTTTTCTCAGGTTTAACAGGTTATTTTGGACAAGGAAATGTATGTGGAATCAAGCTTATGGCGATGCATTAGTCATGGAGCTTCAACATTCTCTTTGGAGGAAGATTTAACCGTGTAATTTCACTATCCACCGAGCGAATCAGGGGAGTATTTGATTTCATTCTTTTACTTTTTTCTTTTACATCTTGTTACTTGAACATTGGGGACAATGTTCATCTTAAGTGTAAGGGGAGGGTAAAAGTACGATTTTAGAGAATGCCATTGCGCTTGATTTTTGTTTGTTTAATAATAGATGTGTAATAAAACTGAGAGAAATACTTGATTAAGGTAATTTTAGTGCCAAATTTAAAATTTTGTACAACATATAGGAGTGAAACTTTGATCTTAATGAGCGTCTCACGGATAGGAGTTATATGACTAGCACAAAAAACCGTACCACTAAGAAATTTTCCACCCCAAATATGTGAGGTTCGCCCCTAGAATTGGTAGGAAAAGCATTTATGCTATGATGTGTGTACCGGTAGCACTTAGATTCTAGAACTTGTGTTAGGACCATTCCGAGGCCACAAGTGAGACTACATTCGTGTAGTTAGATTTACTACATGATAAGAGGCATTAGGATTAACCCATTGTTTTACACCTGTTTTTGTTATAATTACATTGGCTACATTGGTCAAGTAATTCTCCCACACCCTTTGCGTTGTACTCATTTTTAGTACACGATACCCCTAGTACACCCCTCAGAGCCTATCTTTTCGTTTCAACCTTTAAGCATTTTACTTAAAGGAAGAATTTGTTTACACCCCACTTAAATGTACACCCAAATCGCCTTAGCCTACCTTGTATGCACTCATTTTTAGTGCATTATTGTTACAACATTTGTTTAAAACCCAAGTTAATTATCTAGTTGATTACATGGTTGCTAAGTCGAGTCATATCATTGTACATATTGTTTTGGGACGATTGGGACTCATGGGTAAAGTACTAGTGTAATGGAGTAATGGGGAAGAACATCATTTATTACCCCCATATGTGCTAAATATTTTAAAAGTACTCCAAGTTTTTCGATTATCTTAATTCGAGTCATTAGATTAGTATTTGTAAAGTTATGTAAAAATTCAAGTGTAAGGGGAATGCAACGCCCCTATGATGTATTATTTTGGATGGTAGGGTAAAAGTGTATGCAAAAAAAAAAAAAAAAAAAAAAAAAAAAAAAAAAAAAAAAAAAAAAAAATTAAGAAAAACACAAAAAAAATGAGAAAATGAAAAATAGAAAAAACATACGGACTACCATCCCGTTTCATTTTATGTTTATTTTATGTTTTTGTTATTTCGTTTCTAGCTTAAGATCGAGTCTAGTCTTGGCTTAGCAACATTGTATAGTACATGTAATTGATCAAGATCTTTAACTCGCCACCAGTAAAATATCCTTTATCCAACAAAACCGTGTTTTCCTTTTCCCTACACCTAACGTTATAACCCATTTAAAAGCCCTCTTTGATAGTTTATCTTAGGTGCTTACGCCTAGTGGAGGAGGTTTTCGATCCTTTCCCAAGCCTATGGTAATCTATTTGCTATGACAGGTAGTGAGAGATATTATCCGTTTTCATTTATGAGATTTATTTTGATGACACTTGAGAGATGTGAGTATCTAAACACTACTTGTGAGGTGCTAGTTTATAATCTCCGTGCTTATTATGATTGAAGTGGAACGAATATTTGTTGTAATTACTTTTATGTTTGCATTAAATGACCCCTAACTTGTATTTTGATTAGAGTAAAAGCACATTTGCTTGAGGACAAGCAAATCTCAAGTGTAAGGGTATTTGATGAAGCGAAAAGTGTACCGCTTTTAAGGGGTCATTTAAGCCTTAAATCGTATTTATTTGATCAAATATTGCCCTAAATCGTTCCTTTTGTCATTTTAGGTACTTTTGAGGAGAAATCTGGAAAAGGAGGCATTTTGGACGTTTTTGGAGCATTAAAGTGAAGAAAACGGCAAAGTCTCAAAAATCGGCTAGAAGTTACTCTTGACGGCGTCACAATTTATACTGGACGGCGTCATGCCTGGGCAAGAAAAGTTGGACGTGAAATTTACTCATGACGGGCCAGTGAAAATAGCATGTGAATTCTGACGGCGTCACGCTTTAACTTGATCGAGGGCGTCACGGCTTAAATCATAAGGGGACGGCGTCACGTTCAAGGTTCGACGGCGTCAAGCCTTGATAAGCCAGAATGGATTTTTGAAGAGCTAAAGAGGGACGGCGTCAAGAAGGTCATCCGGGAACCCTAAAAGCGGCGAGGTGACGGCGTCACACTCCATAAGGTGACGCCGTCAGATCCAAAAATCTATATATAGTTTTCTAATTTTTTGTCATTAGGGAGAGCTTAGTGTGTGGAATTTTGGGATAAAACCCTAGGACGATTTTAGCTCCTTTTTCAAGGCTTTTTGCCTTGAGATCTCCCATGTTACATTGAAGATAAGTTATCAATTAATCATTCAATATGTCTATGTGTTGTTTGATTTTATCTTATTCTTGTCTTTTGATTAACATGTTAGGCTAAATTTATCTTGTGTTTGCTTAGATCTAATGAAACCTAGCTATTGATTATTGGTTGTTAGTGTGTTATTAGTTGTATTGGATGATTGTTTATCTATGTTAGGCTTAAGAAAACTGGCTAACTTCCTATTCGGTAACTTGCTTGAACGTCTTAAGAAACATGAACCAAATGCGTACTAAAGGTTTTTATGGTTGTATTTAATGCACAAGCGAATTCTAGTGATCCCATGTTAGGAGCTTCCTAGCCGGCTCGACATAGGAGTGAAGTAGGAGCTTGTAGAGTTGGGGAAGTAAGTACGCCACCCCACGAATGGTATTAAGGAATACACCCGTCATCCACGCAACTAATACACACTAATTAACCGGTAAAAGATAGTTAGGGAGTAAGGAAATCTAAGTAAACACATTTCTCTACACATAAGTTTCTCACCACATTTTAATTTCAGTTATTTATTTTATTTGCATTCGTAGTAATTTGGGTTAGTTGACTAGCAACTAATTCCGCCCACTCCTTCAAACCCGAGATTTTACTTGCTTTCATAAAATTATAAAAACATAAAAAAGAATCTTCCTCAACCCTTAGACCTAATTAGAGTAGCCTTTCATACCTAACGAACACTATTCCCTGTGGAGAACGATCAATCCCCCGTACTTACCACTACACTATACTACATCGGTCAGGTACACTGCCTGGTGGGGTTGTAAGCCTCTTGAGATCCCTCGAGAGGTAAAACCTGTTGTAAGGTTGCAAAACCACGCATCACTGAGGTTATTCCATTCTTTAAACTCCTCAAGGAACATTTTGAGGGCATGCAACAAACCCTTAAAACTGTAGTAAAAGAAATGAAAAAGTGTTTAAAGATTTGGAAAATGAGGTATCCCAACATGCGATAGAACTTAAGAGTCGTGAGATTTAGAGAAAGAACATTCTCATCACCAATGAGAATTTGATTGCTAGATGTATTGCTCAGGATGTATTTTATACTGCTACTGATTCTACATTAAATGCTTGTCAATTTCATGAGTTGTCTATTGCATTGAACGTTACCCAGAATCGTGTTGTTGAGCTTGAGGGGGAGAATTTGAAACTGCATGAAAAAATTCAAAATGATGACCATGATAACATGGTCAGGCGCTTTTCAAAACTAGAGGTTGATAATCTTAATTTGGAATTAAAATATCAACATTTAGAAGAAAGAAGTAAAATCTCAAATGCCAAGACATCTTTGGATACTCCTGAATTTGATGCATATTTTGAATTAAACAAACGTGATGAAAAAATTCAAGCTCACACTAACACGATTCGACAATTGAGGGCCCAAATTGCCCAATTAAAGTCAAATAAGAGTGAAGTAATTGGCACCCATAAACCATTGCCTTTAGATTCTCAGGATTTTCAATATCAAGACACCATCAATAAGTTACACTATGAAAATGAGTGTTTTCGAGCTGAAAATTCAAAAGTCAAACAACATTACAAAGAGTTATATGACTCAATTAAAGTCACACGAAACAATCACAATGAAAATATAACTGCTTTGCTAAATGAGATCGAGAATCTAAAGACTCAGGTGAAAGGGAAAATACCAATTGTCACTAGTGACAATGTTGTTCCAAAGGTTTCTGCTCGTAGAAAGTATGCGGTTGATGTTGTGCCTATTCCACTTCCCCTTAGGAACAATAGGTCTGCCCATCAAGTATATCTAAATCACCTTAAGGATAGCCTTGATA
Source organism: Artemisia tridentata subsp. tridentata (assembly GCA_021014915.2). Lineage (NCBI taxonomy): Eukaryota > Viridiplantae > Streptophyta > Magnoliopsida > Asterales > Asteraceae > Artemisia > Artemisia tridentata. The sequence goes on along the minus strand of CP139501.1, from coordinate 15,534,279 downwards.
CTCTTCGTGAGATCGTTGAAGAGGATAGGATAGATAAACCACTTGATAGTGCAATTGTAGATGCATGCTTCCTCACTAAACGGTCTCAGGAACTTTTAGAATACATCATTGGCACAGGTCCTAAGATTGATAACAAAAGAGATAGATTTGTTGCATCATCCTCTACGACTAAGAATAAGCATGTAACCTTTGATGTACCACTGAAGGCATCTGAACCCAGCACATCAAAACCAAAAAAACAAATGGCAGTGAAACAAACTAATGTTCCCATCATTGCTTCTACAGGAGTAAACTGTGACACCAAAGCTAGCGGGTCAAAGCCTAGTCGCAATACAAGGAAAGATAGGATTGCGCCGGCTAAGAGTGTTCATGAGAAGAAAGTAGAAGACCACCCTAGGAACAATAAGTTTGCTTTGAATAGAATGAATCGTGTTGATTCTAGTATTAGCTTTAAGCGTACTGTAATTAATTCAAATTCTAATGCTGTCTGTAAAACATGTAATGAATGTTTAATTTTTGGTAATCATGATGATTGTGTTGTGTCATTTTTGATGTCTCCTAAACGATCCCAAGATAAGAATGTTAGGAAAACTGAACTGAGTAAACAAATTTGGAAAGCAACAGGAAAAGTGTTTGCTAATGTCGGTTATCAATGGAGACCCAGTGGAAGGAAATTCACTTTAGGAGATCAGTGCCCCTTAACAATAATGACTAATCATAAAGTAGTAACTGTTAAGGAATGGAAGCCATGATGCGTGGTTTTGCGACCTTACAACAGGTTTTACCTCTCGAGGGATCTCAAGAGGCTTACAACCCCACCAGGCAGTGTACCTGACCGATGTAGTATAGTGTAGTGGTAAGTACGGGGGATTGATCGTTCTCCACAGGGAATAGTGTCGTTAGGATTGAAAAACTACTCTAATAGGTCTAAGGGTGAGGGAAGATTCTTTTTTTATTTTTATATTTTTTATAAAAGCAAGTAAAATCTCGGGTTTGAAGGAGTGGGCGGAATTAGTTGCTAGTCAACTAACCCAAATAACTACAAATGCAAATAAAATAAAATAACTGAAAATGAAAAGGTTGTGGAACTTATATGGAGAGAAATGTGTTTACTTAGATTTCCTTACTCCCTAACTATCTTTTACCGGTTGATTAGTGTGTATTAATTGCGTGGATGACGGGTGTATTCCTTAATACCAATCGTGGGGTGGCGTACGTACTTCCCCAACTCTATAAGCTCCTACTTCACTCCTATGTCGAGCCGGCTAAGAAGCTCCTAACATGGGATCACTAGAATTCGCTCATGCATTAAATACAACCATAAAAACCTTAGTACGCATTGGTTCATGTTTCTTAAGACGTTCAAGCAAGTTACCGAATAGGAGGTTAGCCAGTTTTCTTAAGCCTAACATCGATAAACAATCATCCAATACAATTAATAACACACTAATAACCAATAATCAATAGTTAGGTTTCATTAGATCTAAGCAAACACAAGATAAATCTAGCCTAGCATGTTAATCAAAAGACAAGAACAAGATATAATCAAACAACACATAGACATATTGATTGATTAAATGAATACTTATCTTCAATTAAACATGGGAGATCCAAGGGTATGAAAACCCTTAAAAATGGCAGAAATTCGTCTTAGGGTTTCTCCTCACAAAGTTGCACACTAATAACAAAAAATTGCAAAACTATATATAGAACTTAGTGGCTGACGGCGTCACGTTGTAGATCTTGACGCCGTCACCTCGCCGTGTCTAGGGTTCCCGGATGGCCTTCTTGACGCCGTCCCTCTTTAATCGTCCAAAATCTTCCCTGGCTTATCAAGGCTTGACGCCGTCAGAAATGGGCTTGACGCCGTCTCTTGTTAAGTTAAACCGTGATGGCCTTGATCACCTTAAAGGGTGACGCCGTCAGACTTCCTTTGTAAAATTCCCTGGCTTATCATGTGTATTTTTCATATCCACCTCTTTTGCCAAGCCATGACGCCGTCAAGAGCAATAATTGACGCCGTCAAAGGTACTTTTCCAGCCGATTTTGGGACTTTGTCGTTTTCTTCACTTTTATGCTCCAAAAACGTCCAAAATGCTTCCTTTTCCAGATTTCTTCTCCAAAGTACCTAAAATGACAAAAGGAACGATTTAGGGCAATATTTGATCAAATAAATACGATTTAGGGCTTAAATGACCCCCTAAAAGCGGTACACTTTTCGCTTCATCAAATACCCTTACACTTGAGATTTGCTTGTCCTCAAGCAAATGCGCTTTTATTCTAATCAAAATACAAGTTAGGGGTCATTTAACGCTAATATAAAAGTAATTACAATAAATAGTCGTTCCACTTTAATCATAATAAGCACGGAGATTACAAACTAGCACCTCACAAGTAGTGTTTAGATACTCACATCTCTCAGGTGTCATAAAAGTATATCTCATAAATGAAAACGGATAATATCTCTCACTACCTGTCATAGCAAATAGATTACCATAGGCTTGGGAAAGGATCGAAAACCTTCTCCACTAGGCGTAAGCACCTAAGATAAACTATCAAATAGGGCTTTTACATGGGTTATAACGTGAGGTGTAGGGATATGATAAACACGGTTTTGTTGGATAAGGGATATTTTACTGGTGGCGAGTTAAAGATCTTGATTAATTACATGCACAATATGGCGTTGCTAAGCCAAGACTAGACTCGACTTAAGCTAAAAACAAAATAACAAAAACATAAAATAAACATAAAATGAAACGGGATGGTAGTCCGTATGTTTTTTCTATTTTTCTTTTTCTCATTTTTTTTTTCTTTCATACACTCTTGCCCTACCATCCAAAATAATACATCATAGGGGCGTTGCATTCCCCTTACACTTGAACTTTTACATAACTTTACAAATAACTATTCTAATGACTCGAATTAAGATAATCGAAACACTTGGAGTACTTTTAAAATATTTAGCACATATGGGGGTAATAATGTTGTTCTTCCCCATTACTCCATTACACTAGTACTTTACCCATGAGTCCCAATCGTCCCAAAACAATATGTACAAGGATATGACTCGACTTAGCAACCATGTAATCAATTAGATAATTAACTTGGGTTTAAACAAATGTTGTAACAATAATGCACTAAAAATGAGTGCATACAAGGTAGGCTAAGGCGATTTGGGTGTACATTTAAGTGGGGTGTAAACAAATTCTTCCTTTAAGTAAAATGCTTAAAGGTAGAAACGAAAAGATAGGCTCTGAGGGGTGTACTAGGGGTATCGTGTACTAAAAATGAGTACAACGCAAAGGGTGTGGGAGAATTACTTGACCAATGTAGCCAAAGTAATTATAACAAAAACACAGGTGTAAAACAATGGGTTAATCCTAATGCCTCTTATCATGTAGTAAATCTAACTACACGAATGTAGTCTCACTTGTGGCCTCGGAATGGTCCTAACGCAAGTTCTAGAATCTAAGTGCTACCGGTACACACATCATAGCATAAATGCTTTTCCTAGCAATTCTAGGGGCGAACCTCACATATTTGGGGGTGGAAAATTTTTTTAGTGGTACGATTTTTTGTGCTAGTTATATAACTCCTATCCGTGAGACGCTCATTAAGATCAAAGTTTTACTCCTAAATGTTGTAAAAAATTTTAAATTTGGCACTAAAATTGCCCTAACAGGTATTTCTCTCAGTTTTATTACACATCTACCATTAAACAAACAAAAATAAAGCGTAATTGTATTCTCTAAAGTATCGTATTTTTACCCCCCCTTACACTTAAGATGAACATTGTCCCCAATGTTCAAATAACAAGATGTAAAAGTAAATAAGGTAAAAGAATGAAATCAAATACTCCCCTGATTCGCTCGGTGGATAATGTGGTAACATGGTTAGATTTTCTTCCAAGAGAATGTAGAAGCTCCAAGATTAAAGCATCGCCAAAAGCTTGATTCCACATACATTTCCTTGTCCAAAATAACCTGTTAAACCTGAGAAAACAAACACGAAAACCTGCATAACATCGGCGGGATAAATCTATATATAAGGATATAATGCTTGTGGAATGATAATTTTGCAGATTCCTGGAGATTATAAGTTAGAGATTTAATAAAAAGTTTTTATGAAAACAAAACTTTCAAAAATTTCAGAAAATTAAAACCTGACGCCGTCAGGTTGTAAGGCCTGACGCCGTCAGAATTAATCTGACAGAATTCTCATGTTAAGTTTCCGGAAAATTTCTGGAAAAACCTATACCTTACTTCCTGGAAATCCTGCAAAATATCACTATGACTCGATACAAGCATTTGACTCAAACAATTACTAATATGTATGTTAATTTAATATTATTACGATTCATGTTCATTTGTGTTCTAATAAACCGATTTGGATTTCCCTTACACTTATCTTTTGCAAAATACCTTTATATGTAGTTAAGACGAAGTTAAAAACAAGATAAAGCATTTTCACAATTTAGTTTTGAACATGAATCAATAATAATAAAAATTAAACATACATACGGAAACAAATAAAATCAAACAAACAAATAAACACACAAACAAACAAATAAAGCTTGGGTTGCCTCCCAAGAAGCGCTTGTTTTTGTTCGAGTCACGAGCCTGACTCTACCCTTATTTAACGGATAAAGGAGAGGTTTTTCCTACACTTAGGATTAAGTGCGGGTGATAGTAGCGATACACACCATCTCGGTGGAAGTATGCCGCGTGAGGAAAGAGTGGTGGATGAATTATATACTCAAAGGGGTGTGCTCCTTTCATCATAACCTTACCTAGTTCACTTTGGTCAATGGGTGAATTAAAGTTTTCTCCTAAAAAGGGATCATCTTCTATCAACTTCGAGAAATTCCTAGTTGGGAATCCATCTTGACCTAATAAACCCGGTTTAAACCCATAATGTTTCTTGTGATCAATCATGAATGGGTGATGTAAGTATGTAAGGTCACGGTTCACTCCTATATTAGCTTCCACTCCACATGGCCTAGAGTCTACTACCTTAATCTTAACATTACCCGGACTACATGGTTTGATGGGTGGATCGGGACCTTTTTCAATTCCTAAATTCACATCTAAGGATGGAAGATTAGGTAACGGTTTTGGCTGAGGCTCCGGTTCATCAAAACTAGGAACTTCCATATAACTAAAAGAAAGGTTATGACTACAAGTATTCAAACCTATATCCTCTAGTTGTGTTTGGTCCAAGGGTTCTACCCCTATTGGGGTTCCTATAGTCTCTTCTACATCTTCTGGGTAAGTCATGGGTGGTGTGTGTGCCTCAAATGATGGTAGGACTTGTGGGGTACTTGGTGGGCTTGGGTTCTCTACTATATCCTCCATCACATTAAGATCACCAATGTGTTCATCTTGTATTATGGTAGGGCCTAACCATGACATGCAGCTAGGTGGCTCAACTCTACCCTCACGTGTGTCGTATGTTTTGGTGAAATCTATCCCACTCATGCAACTAACCATCTCAGAATCTTGGTTTGATTCTAAGTCCATGTTCTTAGAAACTAGGTCTCTTTGCTCATACGAATCCACCAATTTGTTCCACTTATGGGTCATGGTTAGGAAGCTTTCCTCAAAATTCATCCAAAGGGCCTGACTAAAAGGAATTGATCCAGATAATGCTCGTCTAATAGAAATCTCACATGCATAGAATTCATTAAACCCATTTAACCTTACCCCTAACTCCTTTTGGAAATCACAAAGATCACACAAAAATTCATAGGAATGATAGGAAACAAATCTATTGGTGAAATATAATTGTTCCTCTATTGTCAATGATCTAAATGGAATTTCATCCATCATAGTGACAAATGAAAATGGTTTTACAAACAAAGGGCACAAAGAAAAAGATAGACTAAAGAAATCCTAGAAAAATAAAATAAAAATCTCACTAGAAAGGAATCTAGTGAGTAGACCTAATAAAATAAAAAATTCAACCTAAACAATAACTATTCCCCGGTAGCGGCGCCAAAAACTTGATGCGTGGTTTTGCGACCTTACAACAGGTTTTACCTCTCGAGGGATCTCAAGAGGCTTACAACCCCACCAGGCAGTGTACCTGACCGATGTAGTATAGTGTAGTGGTAAGTACGGGGGATTGATCGTTCTCCATAGGGAATAGTGTCTTTAGGATTGAAAAACTACTCTAATAGGTCTAAGGGTGAGGGAAGATTCTTTTTGTATTTTTATATTTTTTATAAAAGCAAGTAAAATCTCGGGTTTGAAGGAGTGGGCGGAATTAGTTGCTAGTCAACTAACCCAAATAACTACAAATGCAAATAAAATAAAATAACTGAAAATGAAAAGGTTGTGGAACTTATATGGAGAGAAATGTGTTTACTTAGATTTCCTTACTCCCTAACTATCTTTTACCGGTTGATTAGTGTGTATTAATTGCGTGGATGACGGGTGTATTCCTTAATACCAATCGTGGGGTAGCGTACGTACTTCCCCAACTCTATAAGCTCCTACTTCACTCCTATGTCGAGCCGGCTAAGAAACTCCTAACATGGGATCACTAGAATTCGCTCATGCATTAAATACAACCATAAAAACCTTAGTACGCATTGGTTCATGTTTCTTAAGACGTTCAAGCAAGTTACCGAATAGGAGGTTAGCCAGTTTTCTTAAGCCTAACATCAATAAACAATCATCCAATACAATTAATAACACACTAATAACCAATAATCAATAGTTAGGTTTCATTAGATCTAAGCAAACACAAGATAAATCTAGCCTAGCATGTTAATCAAAAGACAAGAACAAGATATAATCAAACAACACATAGACATATTGATTGATTAAATGAATACTTATCTTCAATTAAACATGGGAGATCCAAGGGTATGAAAACCCTTAAAAATGGCAGAAATTCGTCTTAGGATTTCTCCTCACAAAGTTGCACACTAATAACAAAAAATTGCAAAACTATATATAGAACTTAGTGGCTGACGGCGTCACGTTGTAGATCTTGACGCCGTCACCTCGCTGTGTCTAGGGTTCCCGGATGGCCTTCTTGACGCCGTCCCTCTTTAATCGTCCAAAATCTTCCCTGGCTTATCAAGGCTTGACGCCGTCAGAAATGGGCTTGACGCCGTCTCTTGTTAAGTTAAACCGTGATGGCCTTGATCACCTTAAAGGGTGACGCCGTCAGACTTCCTTTGTAAAATTCCCTGGCTTATCATGTGTATTTTTCATATCCACCTCTTTTGCCAAGCCATGACGCCGTCAAGAGCAATAATTGACGCCGTCAAAGGTACTTTTCCAGCCGATTTTGGGACTTTGTCGTTTTCTTCACTTTTATGCTCCAAAAATGTCCAAAATGCTTCCTTTTCCAGATTTCTTCTCCAAAGTACCTAAAATGACAAAAGGAACGATTTAGGGCAATATTTGATCAAATAAATACGATTTAGGGCTTAAATAACCCCCTAAAAGCGGTACACTTTTCGCTTCATCAAGCCAACTGGTCGAATTTTGCCTTTAGTGACACAATGCCCTGTAACTAGGTCAATTGCCACTACTAGTGATGTTCCCACTATTAAAAACACGACATCTATTAATCCTGTTGTTCCAGAGTTTGTTTGTGCTAACCAAACGGGCCCCAGTTACACGTGGGGATCTACATTTTTCAGTTATCCATCGTTGTCTGTCTTCAAATGCAGGTCGTACAAATCGTCCTTTGGTATTTGGACTCAGGCTGCTCAAAACATATGACCGGGGATCGCTCACGGCTCAAGAACTTCGTGAAGAAATTTACTGGGACAGTTAGATTCGAGAACGACCATTTGGGGGCAATCATGGGTTATGGAGATTACGTTTTTGGTGACAGTGTAATTTCCCGGGTATACTACGTGGAAGGACTAAGGCATAATCTGTTTTCTTTTGGTCAATTTTGTGATTTCGATCTGGAAGTTGCATTTAGAAAACACACATGTTTCATTAGAGAGTTTGATGGTATTGATCTTCTTAAAGGCAGTCATGGCACCAATCTATACACCATCTCGATTGAAGAAATGATGAAGTCCTTTCCTATTTGCTTACTTTCAAAGGCCTCAAAGACCAAATCTTGGCTTTGGCACCGTCGTTTAAATCACTTAAACTTCGGCACCATAAATGATCTTTCTCGCAAGGATCTTTTTCGAGGCATGCCCAGATTAAAGTTTGAAAAGGATCATCTCTGCTCCGCTTGTCAACTGGGCAAAAGCAAGAAGCATACCCACAAACCCAAAACTGTTAACACTATCATGGAAGTTCTTCACACCCTTCACATGGATCTATGCGGACCAATGAGAGTGCAGAGTATCAATGGGAAGAAATATGTTCTTGTGGTGGTCGACGACTACTCTCGGATCACATGGGTGAAGTTTTGAGAACCAAGGACGAAATTCCAGAGGTTATCATCAAACTTATCAAACAGCTGCAAGTGAGGCTCAACAAAACTGTCAGAATCATCCGTACAGACAATGAAACTGAGTTTGTTAACCAACAACTCAGTTAATTTTATGAAAGTATTGGCATAACACACCAGAAAAGTGTTCCACGCACTCCTCAGCAGAACGGCGTTGTTGAAAGAAGAAACCGTACCCTTGTGGAAGCTGCACGAACCATGCTAATATTTTCCAAGGCACCGATGTTTCTTTGGGCAGAAGCAATTGCTACAGCGTGTTACACCCAAAACCGATCCCTGATACATACTATTCACAACAAAACTCCCTATGAGCTAATACATGGCAAGAAACTAGATCTTTCCTTTCTACGAGTGTTCGGTGCTCTGTGCTACCCTACAAATGACAGTCAGGATCTGGGAAAGCTAAAACCTAAAGTAGACATAGGATTCTTTGTTGGGTATGCACCAGATCACAAGGGCTTCAGAATCTACAACAAACGAACCCGACAAATCATGGAAACTATTCACGTTACGTTCGATGAGCTGATTGAGCAAACGGCTCCTAGACAAACTAGTTCTAGACCCGCTCCTAATCTTTTGTCACCTGGACCAATCAGTTCAGGTCTTGTACAGAATCCCACTCCTGTAGTCCCTTATGTACCTCCTACCAGTGACGAGTTGAAGAAGTTGTTTGATCCGATGTTTGATGTATATTTTGAGCCACCAATGGTTGATACTACAACGAAAGCTTCCCCGGTACCTCCAGTTGCTGATGCTCCAGTTCCACAAAATTCTGAGGGTCCATCTGTATCTGTTTTAATCAGTCAAGATGCACCATCTGCTAGTCACTCACCATCATCATCAAATATTCAATCTCCTTTGGTACAACCAGGGCCTGCAGTAGACAATTCTTTTAAAGTAAATCCTTTTGCTCCTGTTGATGATGTTCCTCTTCAGGGGATCTTAACACAGAACCATCAGTTCACTATCCTCAACCACATGACCATCTCAGAAAATGGACCAATGATCATCCGATTGACAACATCATTGGAAATCCTTCTTGTCCGGTATCCACATGAAAGCAACTTGCCAGTGATGCATTTTGGTGTTTCTTTAATTCCGTACTATCCAAAGTCGAACCCAAAGACTTAAAAGATGCTATATCCAAAGACTGTTGGTTTACTGCAATGCAAGAAGAAATCCATGAGTTTGATCAACTTGAAGTATGGGAATTAGTGCCTCCTCCAGATTGTGCAATGATTATCGCTCTAAAGTGGATATTCAAAGTGAAACTCGATGAGCATGGTGATGTTCTAAATAATGAGGCACGGCTTGTTGCAAAAGGGTATCGTCAAGAAGAGGGAATAGACTTTGAAGAATCATTTGCACCGGTTGCTTGAATTGAAGCCATCAGAATCTTTCTCGCTAATGCTGCCAGTCAGAATATGACAGTCTATCAAATGGATGTCAAGACAGCATTCTTAAACGGTGATTTGAAAGAGGAAGTCTATGTGAGTCAACCTGAAGGATTTGTGGACCCTGAGCGTCCCACTCACGTCTATCGCTTGAAGAAGGCCCTCTATGGCTTAAAGCAGGCACCTAGGGCGTGGTATGACACTTTGTCCAAGTTTCTTCTGGCAAACGGATTCTCTAAAGGTGTTGTTGATCCTACACTATTCACTAGGAAAATAGGCAATCATCTACTTCACGTTCAGATCTACGTAGATGACATCATCTTTGCCTCCTCTGATCCCAGTGAATGTGATAGGTTTTCTAAAGAGATGAGTTCTAAGTTCCAAATGTCGATGATAGGACAAATGTCATTCTTCTTAGGTTTACAAATCTCTCAAAGTCCCGGAGGCATCTTCATTAATCAATCCAAATATGCAAATGAAATATTGAAGAAATTTGGATTTGATTCAAGTGACCCTGTTGACACTCCTATGATTGAAATATCAAAATTGGATGAAGACCTCTCTGGGATCCCGGTTGATCAAACTAAATTTCGAAGCATGATTGGATCCCTGATGTATCTCACCGCTAGTAGGCCAGATCTCTTGTCCGCAGTATGCATGTGTGCTCGGTACCAGTCCAAGCCCACCAAAAAGCATCTGGAAGCGGTAAAACGGATCTTCAGATATCTTCAAGGAACTATTCACTTGGGTCTCTGGTATTCTAAGGACACCGCCATGGCACTCACGGCCTATGCCGATACAGACCATGCGGGGTGTCAAGATACTCGTCGAAGTACGTCGGGAGGTGCTCAGTTTCTGGGGGAAAATTTAGTAAGTTGGTCTTCTAAAAGGCAAATGAGTACGTCGATATCTTCCACAGAGGCTGAATACATTGCCATGTCTGCATGCTGTGCTCAAATCCTATGGATGAGATCTCAACTGTCGGACTATGGCTTTGCATACAACAAGATACCTCTGTGTTGTGATAACAAAAGTGCTATAGCTCTTTGCTGCAACAATGTCCAACACTCCCGATCCAAGCACATCGACATCCGGCATCACTTCATAAGGGAACAGGTTGAGAAAGGGGTGGTTGAACTTTACTTCGTGAGGACAGAATTTGGCTGATATCTTCACTAAAGCACTTCCGAGAGAACGGTTTCAATTTATTCTCCCGCGACTTGGCATGAAGAGTTTGATGCCAGAAACCCTCAAATGTCTTCAAGAAGAAAATGAAGAGTAAGGGATTGGCTTCATGTATCCTTGTATATATCTTAAACCAAAAAGAAAAATACACAAATATAAAACCTATAAAAACCATAAAAATCAGAAAATCACAAAAATACCAAAAATAGTTTCTCTTGGCATGTCTTCTGTTTATCGATAACATTTACGGTCCTAGAAATGTCATTCACTAATGACACGGGTCTTTAAATGAAACTCGAGCAAAAGTTATATTAAATGGTTAAAACATGTCATGATGGCTTGCAGTTACTTCATACTGCAACCCGTTCTTCACTATGGGGAATGCAAGTCGCCAAAAAGACGGCTATTCCTTCTACTGGGTGATGTTCACCCAGGCATGGATTACTTTATATCCATGTTTTCTCCGGCTTGATGTATGATTCAGTGCATCATTTCGTGTATAAGAAGAGAAGTCTTCTTTACATCACCAACACTTTCTCATCTATGATTCTTCAGGAGAGTTTTGGTGTCTCACAAGGTGGTAACTGGACTTAAATTTTCACAAATACTTGTCGCTCAATTCAATGACTACAGCTCTTTAAATAGAAAACGGGTAATTAATTGAAGGGGAGAGTATTTGTTCAAAATTTCTGACACCTTTTTTAAAAATTTGTGCAACATCAGCAGTGACACTCTCTCTTGGTTTATGGGGGAGCATAGTATGCTCCATAATCAGAATATAGTAAAACTGACCACATTTTCTCCCATAATTTCTAACTTATTTAAATCAATTGGGATCACAAATCTCAAATGGTTTGAAATTTTTGATCGGGGGAGAGAATGTGATTTAAATATGAAATTCTGATTAAAAATGTGATCTTTTGGACTCAAGTGTAGGCTCTCCCATATGTGCTAAACTCTTTCGTATATCGATGCACATATTGAGGGGGAGCGAATGATTTATGATGGCAGTTGTGGAAGAACACCAAAGACCGGCCACTTTATTTAATGTACTGAAGTTATAAGGATGGTAAGGTTAGGTATAAGTTCCCACGATCCCGCCAGTGCCGGAGGGATCTACCCACGGACATTCCACTTGTTAGTGTAGAAGTCCTTAGGAATGATTAAAAAGGAGATATGTGAATATAAGGGAAGAGTGTTGACTGAGATGGAGCGAGTACTGGAACAAACCTAACAAGGTGCTAGTGATGAAGTCTTGGTAAGCGCTGAAGGGGTTGAAGAATGAAAAAGAAATGTAAAGATAAAGGGTGAAAAGAAAGAAGCCCTCCTTACACTTTAGGCAGAAACCGGGTCAATACATATACTGTCAAAATCACTAAGTTGATTGCTGACATTGAAGACAAAGTATCATGAACCCAGTGATACGCTGCACAACCTTCCCTAGCCACTCAAGGTCCCTCAAAGGACTCTTGTTTCATTTGTCACGGAGATCAATACATGTCTATCGTCTCTCTCACTCCGAGTTAGATGATATTGAAAAGGTGGCAGTCCTCTCCAGCCTCCGATCACTAAATCAAAACGCACTATTGATTCTAAAGCCAAGAGATCATCCATAAATCTCATTAGGACACACCTCCAATATGCTTGCTGTTTCATACACCGTGAAAAGTAAGAAAACATATATTAAGAGTCCTACGCATTATCCTTGTGGTATTGCCAGAACATCCGAGTGATACGTAAGTATTCACAATGAAGATGGAAATCCTTCTAGAGCCAACATCAAACAAGCTCTTGGTAGGTGACATGTGAGATCCTTCATGGATCAAACTTGTGACAACTGGAAAGAAACGATGGGGCGATTCGCTTTTGAATCAAACTTGTTCCAGGAAATGAATTGACGATATCATTAATTAGTGAATTTTAATTCACTGATTCACTCTACCGTGTTGTCTGCTTTGAGACATTCCGGTATGAGAACATGCTTGGTATGAAGATTCCAATGTTAATTCGTTGGATGAGTCTTTACGACAAGCTGGAAATTCCTGTCAAAGAGAATTCTCTTTAAAGGGAATTCTACCTGATCACTGGTCGGTCCTCATGGAACCGAAGGTTAATCCAACCACACCGAGCGAATGACAAAGCCATATTCATTCTCCAACTTTATTGCTAACTGTTTTATTTCAGATTCATATAAAGATGGTGTTGGCGGTTCCTGATTCCAGTATGTTAGGAATATAAATATTCAGATGAAGGATCGGTCACCCCGACTATATTTAGCATTTATATAGCTCGTAGGCTTATTAATATTAGACTAGTTATATTAGTAATGGTTTAGTAGTTAAAGTATTCGTGGAGTAGGTCGGGTATTTACCCACTGTCAGCTCACTCCACAGCCCACTCGGGGCACAAATATTATGTACTATAAATACCCCTCTCCACTAGGGAGAGGGTTGGAGCTTCTAATCTAACCTTAACAATTTCCTTCACTTTCTCTCTCTAAAAGAAACTCCCAACTCTTATCTCTCTCTCTCTCTCTCTAAAATTCTATTAACATCAAATCCAAGCTCTAGTTATGATAATTAATATACTACAATTGGTATCAAGAGCCATGGTTAGGTTCTATTGTTCTACTGTTCTTTTGTTTTGTTGTTTTGGGTCGTACGTTCATATTACAAATCCTCATTTATGTGTTGGGCCTTAACAATAACAACACTTGGGCTTTATAATCAAAGTTGAATCATTGGGTTTATTTTGTTTAAGTGGTGTAACAGTTTGTTTATGGTTGGGTGAGTTTAAGGTTCTGGCTTGCTCTTTCGTTTTTCATGTTTTAGTGCTTGTTTTAGAGTTTTTTTTGTTCTTCTGGTTCGAATACTCACAAACACAAATATCTTGCGGAGTTAAGATTGGGGCTGTATTTTTCTGCTTTGGTTTGCGGCTTAATTTTTTTTTTTGTTGTTCGAATTGGGGTGTACTATGAAACGTTTTGTGTAGTTTGTGACTTGTATGTTGGATTAAGCTGCTTCTAGGTGATGAATTGCTCTTAGTTGCGATTTGAACTGCTAAGGAAAAAGGGTGGTGCATTTTTGGCTTATTGCAAGTACTGATCTTGGACTGTAGCTTAAACGGGAATGAAAACAAATCTTGTGATAGGGACAGTTGCTGTTGCGACTTGGTGACTCACTGTTGCGTTTTTGTGTGAAAAGTTGGTTGCGTTTTGGCCTTGATTCATATTGCTATTTGTTCTATTACTGAAAAGGGAAAAATACAACTGATAAGTGAAAGAGACATTTCGTCTCTTGCGTTTTGTCAGCTTGCTGTTGCGTTTTGAGTCAGTCAATCTGCAGTTGCGATTTGTATATTTGCAGTTGCGTTTTTGAGCTTTGGTGTCTTAATGTTGCGTTATGCGGTTTGATTAATGTACTGAGCTTTTTGGCTATTGCGATTTGCCATCATTTCTGACCTTAGTTTATAACAACACTAGTCACTACTCTTAAACAAGAACATCATCAACAAAGAAAACAGCAACATTTTTATTACACAACAACAACTACAAATCCTCAGCTTACAACTAATTCATTCGAAACTGCTCACAACAAGAAATTAACAACAACAAATCCAAATTCCTTCTCCTAACCTTCATTCGGTGTGAACAAATTACAACAACAAAGAAAACCACAAATATCTAACCATAAACCTCGATCTCAAATTTATCTCTGTGCAATCAACGATTGGTTCAAACGAGCTCACCTCCCTTCGTTTCGTTTAACAAGAAAATGATTAAATTACCTTGAGGTGATTGTTGTATCTCGTTGTGGCTTTTCTTGTTCGAGGAGTAATCTAAAACGTGGGTCGAATCTTTTCTTTGATATTCGATCTGTGGTTGAGAAAAGAAAAAGGTTGAGGTGATTAGTATTGAGTGGCTGCGTTTTTTTTTTGGTTATTGAGATTTAGGGTTAAGGGTAATAGAAGACAGGCAGTTAGGGTTAGGATTTGTGAGTCATTTGGATATAAGTGTGTGTTATATATCGGATTACAAGGGTTAATTGGATTTGGTCTTGGGCCTTAGTTTAAGTGTTTTCTTGGGCCTTCGGTTATTTAACACAAGGACGAATTGTTTGGGCTTCTTGGACTGACATCACACTGCTCTTACACAAGGACGAATTCTTTTTGTTGGGTTAATATCTTTTTTTGAGCGAATGCTATTTTGCTTTTATCACAACTCACATGGACGTATTCCTCGGTTGGTAAATAATTTTTAATTTTGGACAACAATTTTGATCGAGCTTCATTTATCTGAGATTAATTTTTATTTAGGGTTAACTTCTTCGAGTTCGTTGGATATAACTACCGTGCTAGTTATTAGATATTTTCGAGGTTATTGGATATAGCTATGGTGGTTATTTGAATATCACATTATCATTATCATTTCACGGTTCATTCTTGATTCTTGTAAAATCCCGCGAAAGAATCTATTTCTCGGTTTAAATCATAAAATTGTAAAATCCCGTGCACGTTTACATCATGTCTACTACTTCAGATTCCTTCATATATGAGGTACTCAAGTTGTACGACGCATATGATAAACAAAAGATTTCCAGTTCTGTACAACAAATAAACGTGGGTGATTATGATAATACTAATGTGAAATCTTCGTGCCCGAATTCACAAGAGAAAGAGTTTCATCAGTCACTTATGGTGCCTAAAGCAAAGGAAAGTCGCATTGAATGTTTTCGTCTACTTCATTCACATCTCAAGGTTCTGTTTGAAAAACCCGAATACGTGATGGGTTACCCACGGGCGTTCACAGCACTCTTTGGTCAAGATGTTCATGACTTCACAGTCAAAATGGCTCTATATTTGGATCAACTTGAACAACAGCTTGACCAAAAAGAATTTTCTGAAGCAAAATCCAGAGCAGCTTTCGGTGTGATCAACAACCAACTCCAGGGATTCATTGATTCGCAATACACTGAGGACTATGATTACGACAGTCAAATGACAGAAGGGTGTTTTGCTAAACATACTGGAACTGAGGTTGACGTATTTAGAAGGACATTACTCCAACTTATGAGTAATGTTAAGGGGTTCATTAATGAAAGGGCTCAACTTATGGGAAATGGGACAGAATCAGACAAGCATGATGATAGTAACAGCTCAGGAATTGATATCTCACTGTGTGGGGATGCAGCTCTCAGACCAGAAAATCATCAAGTACTGTCTGCTGAGGTACATCTGTCTGATCAAGATAATGTTTTTTCTAATGAACAACAACATACTGATCAAATTAAACCTACTTATGACACATATCTGTTGGAAAAGAATGATAGCAATATTACCTCTGATTCAAAAAATATGAGTCATAAGGGGGGAGAAATTGATCAAGATGCTGAACATGAGGATTCGTCAAGTTCTTTGCCTACAGCTGAGTTTTTCAAATCAAACAATATGGTTGAAAAAGAAGTTTATAATGAACTTTCTAAAAGATTTTTACAGCTTGAAAAACATTGTATTGATCTTGAAATCTCAATGCAACAAAAGAAAGAAAGTCTTCAAAATAAACTACCATGTAAAAATCTGGAATTTCCTGGATTTCGTGAATTTTTTATGATAAATGATTTGAAAGCTCAGCTAGAAGCAAAAAACGTGACGATCAAAAACCTGAAAAACAGGTTGTCTGAGATGCGTGAAATGTGCAATGAAGTCAAGGCTAAACATGACAATAATGCTGAATTAGAACATAAAGTGACTAAATTGTTTAATGAAAATGAGTCTTTGAAAATTCATTGCAAAGAACTGTGTGATACAATCAAAGAAACGAAAACTAAGACTGTAGAGCAAACAACCTCTTTGATTGCCAAAAATGATGAATTCAAAGCTCAGCTTCAGGAAAAGGGTTTTGCAATTGCAGCGTTGAAAAACGAGTTAAGAAAATCAACAGAAAATGATGTGAATACTAAGTTTGCAAAACCATCGATCTTGGGGAAACCACCACTTAGAAACCAATCAGTTGTTAGACAACCGACTGCGTTTAGATCTGAACGGCCAAAAGTTTCAAAAACACGGTTTGCCTCCCAAGTTGATGCGGAAAAACTTTTGTCAAAACCAATCACTTCATAGTCTAGACCTAGTGAAAAGGAATATGCTGTTGCAAAACCACATCACATAAGTGCATCTAGTTCTTCTAGGATTAGTTCCAAGCGTGTGTCATTTGTAACACCAAAGGAACATGTTAGACATGAAAACAGTGTTCAGAACTACAACCTAGAAGATGCTAAGAAAAACACACATGAAAAGACTAGGAAGTTGCCTGCTTCTAAGAGTAGTTGCGTATCGGTTAAAGCGATTCCCGTAGCTGATCACTCTAAGAATTCTAGATCTTTTTCTGACTCCAAACACTATATTTGCTCAACTTGTCAGAAATGTGTGTTTAATGCAAACCATGATGATTGTATAACAAAATTCCTGAAGGAAGTGCATGCTCGTAATAAGGTTCAATCCTCTAAGACTAGAAACAACAATAAGCCCGTAGAACCAAATAGGTGTATTCAGAAACCTGATAGGCCGATTACTCTAGGACAAAGGTTTTCTCCCAAAAAGTCTGTCACTGGCATGAGAAACCAAACACTCTTAGATCTTGCCTTAGGTGGATACCGACGGGTAGAATTTTTAAGATTGTTGGTCTTAGATGGATACCTATTCAAAAGATGTTCACTAAGTGCGAAACCAAGGTTGACAGTGAAACCCCACATGGTCTAAATGTTGATATCACTAACCCACGTAAATGCAAACAAACTCTTAATGTCAGTGCAGGCAGTCTTTACTTAAGTGCAGGTACATCGTTCACTCATAGTAAGGAAAGACTCAGGGTTTGGGTGCCGAAAAGATTGATATCTCATGAAGTAGGGGTTCAACTAATTCAAGCTTGATGAACGTCAACGACAATGATGTCTGTTCACATCAGTTCAGGCCTCGTTCTTCATTGACTATGATGTCTGTTCACATCAGTTCAGGCCTCGTTCTTCATTGTCTATGACATCTGAACACATCAGTTCAGGCCTCGTTCTTCATTGGCTATGACGTCTGAACACATCAGTTCAGGCCTCGTTCTTCATTGGCTATGACGTTTGAACACTTCAGTTCAAGCCTCGGGCCTCAATGTCAACATAATGGCGTCTGCTGACAACTCTTCAGGCCCCGTTCATCAAAGAAAAGAAAGGCGTACGCTTGAGTGCGCTTTATCTTCGGAAGAAGAGGAATCTTCTTATTTATGACCATTCTCATCAAGCCTCATGTTATTCTCATGCTCATTCAGTCATCAAGGGGATAAACGTACATTGGAGTATATTCTTATTCACCTAGTCTATCAAAAATGGCAGTTGGTCGACATATGCAATTTTTAAGGGGGAGAAGGGTGAATAAACTATATGGTGATTGAGAGTTGAGAAATGGTCATACGAATATTCTTGTTTCTGACTATTCTCATCTAAAGGCTTCATACTTGCTCCAGGCACATTCAGACATCCAGTGGATCTACTTCCATCAGATGCAATTTTGAATGCAATTTTTGAGGGGGAGAAGTGTGAACAGTGGATCAACCTCATATGCACTTGTTCAATCAAAAATGGCATCCTCATATGCAATTTTTGAGGGGGAGAAGTGTGAACAAGTGAGCGAACAAACAATCACTTGTTGGGCATCTAATGGTGACTACGGAGTTGATCAGGTATCACTTATTTGAGGATTGAAGTGGACTTTCTCAAAGGCATGATCTTATTCTATCTTGAAGTCAGGGTTGGTTGGATGCATGACTTTCAATGATAACTTGCTCGTGCTTAAGATTTAAGTTGAAGACTTAGGTTATCTAGTTACCAGCAGTCGGGGTAATTATCACTTAAAGGAGTTACGTTGTAGTACTCAGTGTCACACGCTGATGACGTTGTGGATAATCGTAAGAGGTGTTAATGTCTCATACCTTGGTTGGGTATTGAGTACTTAGAGATTTTCTTGGAGCACTAATTCTCTACACCATTCTTCCAACATTAGTGCAAGGTCAAGTCACGTCAACGGGGAATTCTACTTCAGTGTCGAGTTTGGTATATCAGGTTCGTTCCATCGGTCATCTCATCAAATAGCCTACTTGAGGGTTGGTAAAGATAGTCAGAGACAGTTTCGGTAGCTGTTGATTCTCACAGAATACATTTAAGCCAATTTTGTTCTTCTCACAAGATGTCAAGTATTTGTGCGTAAAATGTGTTGCTGATTCTGAAGTATCAAAACCAGCAAGGGGGAAGGAGATATACATCTGAATGCACAACGAGTACACGTGATGAACTTTATACTTCTTCTTAGTTGAAGTTATTTCGGGAAGACAAATGTCATAACCGCTGAGAAAATCAGTGTTTTAACTCATTCCTTCTGGTGTTGTATTCCAACTATGTGGGGAAGAGAAAGTCAGTTTCTGATGATAAAAGAGGTACACAATTGTATGATGGTTCCTATGGTTAGTCGGTATCCTACTGAAGGAAATGTGTACATCCGGTACTCAGTTGCTTTTATGGTACTGTCTTGGTGTTATCATGTCGACTACATACGGGATAAATTGCTTACACTCGGGACTTAGTTGAATTTGGTGTAACAATTCTCATCTGCAATTTCCTGAAGGGAGAAAAGGGGATTTCCGGGTCTTAATTGATCTTGATGTTACGTTTTCGACTTTATTAAAGGGAATGATTGTGTACTTCGGGTTTTTGGGCTTCATACAATGAAACTGAGTGCGTCACTTCAACTACTTGGGGGAAGTGGTCTCTGGATACTCTTGGCATGCATTACTTCAGTCTTCAGCGGGAAGAAATGTGAGAAGAATTATTCAAGTGTGAGATGATTCGTTGCTGATCTACTTGATGATCCCCCGATCGAAGAATCTCGACGGTTAGTCTTAAAAGGAGCAGCAATATTTAATGGGGTTTGCTACGGTTTTCGCTGTACACTTACCTTTCGTAAGCTTGAAAGAGAGCTTTGAAGCTGCTCAAAAGGAAGATTGTCGGTTTGGGGGGAAGCTATCAAAGCTTCACATTGAGAAGGCTCAAGCTCAGACGATTATTTTGGAGCCTTGAAAGCTTTGGTGGTGAAAGTTTAAGAGATGTAGACTTCAGATTTCTACCACATGCCGAACGTATCCTCATTTTGGTATTCATGTCTTCATCGTCTTAAACTGAGTTACATATTTTGTACATATATTATACCAAACTGTAAATAGAAAATTATAGATCCAGAATATTTTAAATAGAAAAATATAAAACCAACAAATTGTAAATAGAGAAACTTAAAACCAAGAAAAACCATAAAAATCAGAAAATTAGAAAATACCAAAAATAGTTTCATCTAGGCATGTCTTCTGTTTATCGATAACATTTACGGTCTTAGAAATGTCATTCAATAATGACACGGGACTTTAAATGAAGCTCGAGCAGAAGTTAAAATGAATTGGTAAAACATGCCTCATGGCTTGCTATTACTTTAGATAGCAACCCGCTCCTCAAAATGGGGAAAGCACGTCGCCAAAAAGATGGCTGTTCCTCCAACTGGGTGATGTTCACCTGGGCATGGATTACTTTATATCCATGTTTCTTCGATCTGATGTACGTTTCAGTGCATCATTTCTTGAAAAGGAAGAGAAATCTTCTTTGTATGCAAATAGTTTTCATTCTATGATTCTTCTGAAAATTATTTGTGAGACACTTGGTGGTTATGTGGTGCTTGAAATTCTTTTAGAATTGGATTGTGCATAAAATTTGTCACTCAATCAACGACTACAAATCTTTAACTAGAATACGGGTCATTGATTGAGGGGGAGAGTGAATTCAAATTTTATATCATCAAACGGGTTTCTTGATTAATTCATAATTCTTAGAAAAGGTTTTGTAGTTAATGGGGTATTAGTTGAAGAGGAAATTGCTAAAACTTTATATCAAATAGCCAAATGTGTTAGTTGTTTGAAAGAATAGGGCATTATGTGCAACTTGCGTATAGTTTCCTAGCTTTATGTAACTAGAAGGCTTATTTGTGTCACTTTGGAATCCTCGCTTAATCGCTTAATCCCCTAATTACTTTAAAACTCAAAATCTAAAAGAAGTTAGAAAACCCAATATGTTTGATGTTCTTGAATACTCCTCTGGCATGTGTATGATCTGAATGAATGAATTTCAATTGTTGTGTGACTGTCGTTAGTCGATTGCTGATTAATTGTTGTTGATTTAGTGCATGTGCACTCAGGATATGCTTAGGTATATTGCTATCATGTTAGAATCATGTTCCTAATATCCTGAGTTGAATATTGAAATATGAGTGAATTGCCATGATCATGATTGTTGTTTGCTCTTCATGCTAGATAGCAGTTTGATGTATTACCTGACTGTGGTTTGACTATGAGATGAACTTGGTATTATGATGTGGAATGCTGCTATGTGGTAGCTATTAATGACTAGCGTATCTGTATGTATGTATGTATATCTGTGTGGATATTCTTATGCAGATTCCATGGCCAAAATGAATGTGCCAGTTCCCGCTCTAACCATTTGATCAGACGTTCAAACTCTATTGATTGGCTCGGAATTCACCACAACAACAACATCGGCAACAACAACAACAACACTGTCTTCACCTCCACCACCATCACTTCAACAAAGCAGTACTTACTCGGATCTCGCTAAGTGGGGATCAACAATACTTGGAAAGATTTGTTGGTGGATAGATAATTGATGTTGACTAATGACTCCCTCAGAGAAGCGGATGATCACATCATCTGCGCAAAAAGGTCAATATCATTTGTGTCATAACTATCATCTTTGTACAAGATAAGCAGTGAATCTCCCTCTTAGATTAAGGGGGAGCATAGTATGTTTCATCATCAGAATACACTAAATTGGACACATTTTCTCCCACATTTTCTAACTTATTTAAATCAATTGGGATCACAAATCTCAAAAGGTTTGAAATTTTTGATCGGGGGAGAGAATGTGATTTAAATATGAAACCTGATGAAAATGTGATGTTTTGGACTTAAGTGTGAGCTCTCCCATATGTGCTAAACTCTTTCGTATATCGATGCACATATTGAGGGGGAGCGAATGGACAAAAAGGATTTGGCATCTCATTTGAGCGTGACTCAGACTTCACCAAAGAATTGACGAAACAAAACTGTCATTAATCGAAAGGACATATCCTGGCCGGGTAATAATTTCAAGCTGGTCTAACCAGTGATGTAAGCGTGTCTCGAAAAGGATGTGTCTGAGTAGAGTGTACCGTTTCGAGAAACTTTCTATGTACTTGACCAGGCCGGGTAATAATTTCAAGCTAGTCTAACTAGTGATGTAAGCGTGTCTCGAATCGGTCATGTTCACTGAAAGTGGATCAATTCAAAAAGTGCGAACTCCACCCAACATGTGCAAATTTATAAAACAATCATCCGAGCACATGTTGAGGGGGAGTATTTGAAAAATATAAAACTCTCAAAGTGTTAGAAAAATGTGTTTCATAATTATGAACACTTTGAGAGATTTTTCAAGGATTTGGTTAATGGCAATTGTGGTAGAACACCAAAGACCGACCATTTTATTTAACGTATTGGAGTTATAAGGATGGTAAGGTTAGGTACAAGTTCCCACAATCCCGCCAGAACCGGAGGGATCTACCCAGGGACAATCCACTAGTTAGTGTAGAAGTCCTTAGGTATGATTAAAAAAGGAGAAAAGTGAATAAGGGAAGAGTGCCGACTGAGATGGAGCTAGTTCTGGAACAAACCCAACAAGGTTCTAGTTATGAAGTCTCGGTAAGCACTGAAGGGGTTGAAGAATGAAAAAGAAATGTAAAGATAAAGGGTGAAAAGAAAGAAGCCCTCCTTACACTTTAGGCAGAAACCGGGTCAATACATATGCTGTCAGAATCACTTGGTTGATTGCTGACATTGAAGACAAAGTATCATGGACCCAGTGATACGCTGCACAACCCTCCCTAGCCACTCAAGGTCCCTCAAAGGACTCTTGTTTCAATTGTCACGGAGTTCAATACATTTCTATCGTCTCTCTCACTCCGAGTTAGATGATATTGAAAAGGTGGCAGTCCTCTCCAGCCTCCGATCACCAAATCAAAACGCACAATTGAGTCTAGAGCCACGAGATGCATAATAAGATCTCATAGGAACACGTTATTTCTACACTGGTTGTTCAACATTAAGGACACCAGTTGTAAACTTATGAGTCCTACGCAGATCTTAGCAATCTGCCAGAACATTTATGAGAGAATTTACAAATGTAATTCTCAGTGATTAAATGGAAATTCCTGCCAGGGTCAACATCAAACAGCCCTGAAAGCAGGTCACTTCGGTAATTCCTTGTGGATTACGCTTAGTGGTCGCGGCGGTTTCAAACGGTCTACAGTCGTGGAGTGATCTCCAGCGACTCACCTAATCGTTGATTTACTACGGTAGATCTTTAAAGCCCTCTGTGGGTTTCCGATTTAGGAACGGTCTTGGTAAGGATTAGAGAGAGTTTTCACACTATGCTGTTAACAATCTCGAAGTCCGAACCTGTAAGTACCGGACGTTTTATTGCTAACTGTCGTATGCAGGAACATCTGGCGATTGTAGCTGATTGCTGTTGCAGCTGTTTGCGGTTGTAGCTGATTGATGTTGCAGCTAATTGCGGTTGTAGCTGATTGCTAGAAAGATGCCGGTCCATCACCCCATGCTCACACTTTACCATCATCATAATCAAAGGAATCATGATATCTAAAAGACCTTCAACACTGCTTCCGCAACTCTGAGGCTGAAGATCATGATCCAGAAAAGTGTGAGCATGTCGACTCAACAATCACACTCCATTACCACATGATCACACTACACCATCATCATCTTCACAGAAGTCATGATTAAATAAAAGACCTTCAACACTGCTTCTACAAACTCTGATGCGGAAAATCATGACCCAGAATAGTGTGAGCATGTCGGTTCAATGTGTTCCACATCACTTGGAGACATACTGCTAAAAGATGACCTGGAGACATACGTTGGATGATGACATCAAAGAATCACCAAATATCATCCAAGACAGAAGAACGATCATCAAAAGATCACTGTTGTATGTACAAAGAGTAATGACGTTGAAGAATCAAAGACTACGAGCTATGCAGTCAAGTTCAGAAGATAGAATGCTAGAATTCAAAATATTATTTCTGGGGTGACCTCCCTTAGGGGGAGATTGTTAGGAATATAAATATTCAGATGAAGGATCGGTCACCCCGACTATCTATTTAGCATTTATATAGCTCGTAGGCTTATTAATATTAGACTAGTTATATTAGTAATAGTTTAGTAGTTAAAGTATTCGTGGAGTGGGTCGGGTCTTTACCCACTGTCAGCTCACTCCACAGCCCACTCGGGGCACAAATATTATGTACTATAAATACCCCTCTCCACTAGGGAGAGGGTTGGAGCTTCTAATCTAACCTTAACAATTTCCTTCACTTTCTCTCTCTAAAAGAAACTCCCAACTCTTATCTCTCTCTCTCTCTCTCTCTCTCTAAAATTCTATTAACATCAAATCCAAGCTCTAGTTATGATAATTAATATACTACACAGTAGAGACACGTCAATGCACACTCCATGCTCACACTTACAAATCATTATCAAAGACATCATGATAGATGAAAGACCTACAACACAGCTTCCGCAACTCTGATGACAGTTATCATGATCCAGAAAAGTGTGAGTATGCAGTCCAAATGTCGCAACAAATCACATGGAGGCAGTAGTACTACTACGGATGAGCTTGGAGATTCACTGTAGCTGATGATCTCAAAGAATGCTCAAAGATCACAACTTCACATGGAGACAATGCTGCAACAAGATGACTTGAAGATAGATGTTGGATGATATTCTCATAGAATCCTCAAAGATCATCCAAGACAAAAGATCAGTCATCAAAAGTTCACTGCTGAATGCACAAAGATTAATGACTTTGAAGAATCAAAGACTACGAGCTAGGAAGTCAAATACATATGATAGAATGCTAGAATTCAAAATGTAATTTCCAGGGTGACCCTCTGATGCACGTGATGTGTCGTTGCGGTTTAGCAGTTTTAATGCCTACTCAAGTTTTAAATTTATATTTAGCCGACTTATCAATAACACACACACTTAACGAGCAGTGTACCCGGTCAGTATGAATATAATGGTAAGTAGAGTGTCGATCACTAAGAGTGGAATGTATTATCTCGTTATTCTAATCAGTATTTTAATATCCTAACGCAAGGGGGTTTCAGCCTGAGAGACTGGCACGTTTTGTTTGCAATTAAATAATAAAATAAACTAATAGGCACAAATCAGCAAGTAGCACACACGTACACAGATAGATACTCGAGACAATAAGAGGGCTGTCCTTATGATTAAGTAGATTGTCACTTGTTTTATTGATAGCTTTATATGAAGTGTATGTAGTTAACCCTTTCTCGTTGGTCCTAATCTTATCGGCGAGTAAACCCTTAATGATTACTTATGTCTAAAAGTTATTCCTAAGTGATCAATTTAGTAATAACCGTGGGAGCCACATTATGTCCCGCAGTCAAATGCCCGCAAGCCACTAATAGACACAGAGGTTATCAATGCACTAATAAGTAGTAACCAAAGACATCAACATATAAACTTTAATTGATGGGAAAGCAAGTATTAAAGGGAGTGCAATCTTTCGTTGTCACATTACACAAGCCACCAATCCTGATGAATTAAAGTTTGCTAACACAATAAAACAAAACTACTTAATGAATTAAACACATGCAGCACCTTCTTACAGCTCTTGTATCTTTGATTTGGGTGTGTCTTGTGCTGCCTCCTTGACTGAATTCGTCCTTTGTTTCTCCTGTTCGGACTTAGGTTATAATATAATGCGTACGAAATTCGTCTGGTCTTGGGGTATTTATAGTTTCTGTCTGAGGGAAGATGCGGCGCATCTAAGGAGTAGATGCGGCGCATGTACTTAACTTCGCGTGGGGTCCAAGATTATAATATTCAGGAATATTCGTACACCGCCAGAAGATGCGGCGTAACTCCATGATTAGATGCGGCGCATGTCCTCTTGTATCTTGGATCGTATCTGGTGATATCTTGATAGAGATGCGGCGCATGTCATGAGTGAGATGCGGCGCATCTGGAGCAGATTAGTCTTGATCTTCTTCATTTCAGTAGACTCTTAACTTTATGCATGTTTTGCTCCATTATTAGTCCAAAATCGCCAAGTTTCACCAAATGCTTGTTTTTACCTGAGAATTACAAAAGTAAACGATTAAGTATCAATCCTCATACATAATATAGTAAAACAAGTCAAATAAATAGGATAAATGATAGTAATAAAATGTACTTATTTGAGTTCATCAAATATCCCCCCACTTGAACTTTACTTGTCCCCAAGTAAACCTTAGAATTTCTTTTATGAAAATGTATCCTAAAAGATGTTAGGATTTATTTTTATATTTAAGCATGTATTCGTTTATTTCATAATCACACAACTAAACACTTAACGAATTAGAAGTAAAATAAAATAAGTCGATAAAAGCAAATCTAATCGTTTAACTGTCCAGTCGTGACGAATATTCTATCATAAGCTTGGCAAGTATACACATCTCCACCACTAAAGCTAAGGAATAACAAGTCTAAAGCGGTAAAAAGGGTTTGTAGGCTTAAGGGTTAATTATTCTCTTTTCACTATCGATTTCAAATTCCAGAAAAGGCGACAAAATCACAAATACATGATCGAATCCACGAACACGATACTTGCAATTGCTCAAATCCTTAACTCGAATAGGCTAAAG
This sequence comes from Artemisia tridentata subsp. tridentata, assembly GCA_021014915.2. Taxonomy (NCBI): domain Eukaryota; kingdom Viridiplantae; phylum Streptophyta; class Magnoliopsida; order Asterales; family Asteraceae; genus Artemisia; species Artemisia tridentata. Next base: position 15,507,409 of record CP139501.1, on the reverse strand, counting down.
ATAGGTCCAAACTTTACCAATAATAATATATCAAAAAGGGCGACAAAATCATAAATACATAGCCGAATCCACGACTACGATACTTAAGATTGCTCAAATCCCTAATCTCAATAAATCAAAGGTTTGGTTGGATAAAGAATAATAAAGGGTATGGATAATATTTGGGATATAAATTGGTGTAAAATAAAAATAAACAAAACAAATAAATTAAAATCCTAAGTGTGGTTAATCACTATCCCAACCATCCCATGAATAAGACTCATATCATCGAATAACTCACGCTTTAACACTTGAAACACACGCTTTAGGTAGACACGAATTATACTCAACAAGATCTTAATCAAAGAATAAACCTTAATTGGCGTTCCCATAACTGCCAATTCCCATTCAATCCATAGATATAGTACAACAAATAGTGGTGATATCGACCACTTACATAACTTTACATAAGTTGGTTAAAAAACTAACTTCCAACTTTTCTTTCTTTCTTTTTCTTTTCTTATTTTTTCGATTTTTTTTTTTTTTTTTTTTTTTTTTTTTTTTTTTTTTTTTTTTTTAAACTACTAACATAAACATAGATGTGTAAAATTTCACCACATCACTATAATGATAATTCTGGATAATTGTTCCATACTTTTCATAACTTCAGAAATAATGGTAATAGTGAAAGTAGTAAACACACGAAAAATAAACTCCAAAATATACAATATTTACTTTCACTCCAATTGCATTGTGCAATTTCCCGACCTAACCAAAGATAATGAATTACGCACGCGAACACAGGTAATGTAAGGAAAACACTTTTCCTATAGCAATTAACCAACCACGGATTCTAATCTACAGGGTAGGCTAAGGTGTAAGGGTGTAACGAAACATTTTAAACATAGGTGTAAGAAACGAAAGGAATGGCTCTGAGTGTTTTTCTAGGGGTATCTTACTCTAAAAATGAGAGTAACAAAAGGGTTTATACGGGGGTTAACTAACCAGTGTAGTTAGTTAATAACACATAACATAATAAAGGCCATTTGGGTGTAATCCTAGAATTTTACCAAATTAGACAAGTCATTCCAATTATATAAAATAATACTCATTATGGTGGTCTCGAATAGTATACAAGCCAAGTTCTAAAGTTTACAAGTCACCGGCACACTCATAGATTTGTGAATTTTGGAAAATCACAATTTTTGAAAATAACGTCATGTGTGCAGCTATGCAACTTAGATCTTAAACAAAAACATGCTAAATTTTTTTTTAAGTTTGATATATTAAGCACATTTTAAGCATAATTTTTGAAAAAGTTTAGGACAAGTAATTGTTAAGTGTTCTAATTCTCCAATCCCCCCACTTAAGTTAAACAACGTCCTCGTTGTTTGTATAAAAGGTTAAAAACTGGAAAATAAAAGAATTAGAACAGAAAAACTCCCCTGAGATTTGCTCGGTATGATCCTCCATTAGTATAAGAGCAAAAATCATCTTTCTTGTGGATTAGAACGTTAAAGCTTCATACTTGATGTATCCATAGGAAATCCAGGAAACTATAATACCACCAACACTTTAAAACACACCTAAGATAAGAAAGGTTCAACTTGCATAATACATTAGTAGTTAGGAAAAATAAAACTTAAAAATTAAAACTGAAAATCATCAGGTCAGTCGATGCGCCGTATCTTATGGAAGAAGATACGCCGTATCGAGCCTGGAATAAATACGGATCAGAATAAAGATGCGCCGCATCCTTAACCAGGGATGCGCCGCATTAAAAATAAACTGATAAATAGTTTTAAAGTCGAAAATAAAAAATGCAGAAAAATAAAATAAGATATGACCATTGCAGGAGATGCGTCGCATCTCAGAATGGAGATGCGCCGTATCCTCATGCGGTCTGACTGACTCGACACAGAAAACAGAAAAAGATAAATCCGGGTTGTCTCCCGGTAAGCACTTGTCTTTATTCCAGAGTCTTCAAGTTAGACTCACGTTCAGCTCATTAATATCGATCATTGAAGGAGTCGGAAACATCGCGCTCCCTCATCGCCAATTCAGTAATATTGAACACTCCTTGCTCGTCCTTAATTTCCACGCCGTTCTTCTTCAATATCTGTATAAACAAAGTCATGTCCCTTTCGGGCAGAGATGACAAAATGATAGACGGGAAATTCTTATTATCATATAGGCATAAATAAGCAAGGTGGGGTGGTAGTTCAATAAACACATCATTATTCAAATTCGTTTTCTCAACTACTCTCCTACGTTTATTAATTACCACACAATCATACCACTCATCATCAGAATCATTAACAACATTGCGTCTAAGTTCGATAGGTACATTAAGGTCAATGAATTCCTCAAAGTTCTCATGATTAGGATTAGTTGAGTTGTTTTGAATCAATGTTTCTCCCATAAGTCTAGCTTCAAGATCGAGGTCCATACGCTCTCTTAATCCTAGCACATAAACACCTCTAATTATGCTCTTAACAGGATCTTGACATTTATAGACTAGTTTATTATTCCCTACCCTTAATGAGATTTTTCTCTTAAACACATCAATCTTAGCATGGGCAGTAGACAAGAAAGGCCTTCCGAGGATTAAAGGAATCTTAACATCCTCGGGCATGTCTAGTATAACAAAGTCTACGGGAAAAATAAACTGCTCAATCTTAACAAGTACATTATTAGCAATCCCTTCAGGTCGTTTTACCGTTTTATCAGCCAATTCAATAAGTAATTTAGTTGGTGCTAATTTTCCTAGTCCTAGGGTAGCGAATGTCTTAAGAGGCATAACACTAACACTAGCTCCTAAGTCAGCTAACACATTATTGAAAGATATATTATTAATAGAACAAGGTAGAGTAAAACTTCCTGGGTCTCTTTCTTTATGAGGCAAGGCATTTAAGTCGGTTGCAGAGCTCTCTTCTTTCATTGTTGCCTTGATCTCCTCTTCAATCTTTGTCTTTTCTTTTAGTAGTCTCCTTAAGCTGATTGAAGAATTAAAGAAAAATTCGGGTCTTGCACCATCATTACCATTCATCGATCTTCTAGGTATATTAGGAGTGACTTCTTCAGTGGTACTTATGGCCTTGACATGATCTCTTGGATTTGTTTCAGTTGAGCTCGGTAGACTTCCATATCCCCTTTCTTGAAGAACCTTGCTCATTTGACCAATTTGCTGTTCCAATGCTTTGATCGAAGCTCCTTGATTTCTTGTAGTAGTGTCCGTTGAAGCTCGGATTTCTTTGATCATAGCAGTATTCTCTTCATGTCTTTTAGCAGCATCGGCCATAATTTGCTTTAAAGTATCGTCTAAAGTCTGCCTCCTTTCTTGATAAGCGGGATTGAAGTTGTTCTTTTGATAGAATCCCGGACTAGCTTCCCTAAATCTCCCCGAAGGTCGGAATGGTTGTCCAAATTGGGTGTAATATGCTTCTTCAAACGTCTCACTTTCATTCTTGTTTGGGCAATCTTTAGTGTAGTGAGGTCCTTGACACTTCTCACATCCAATTTGGGCAGCATAAGCTCTTTCATCACGCTTCTTCATTTCTCTACTAATTTTATCCAATTGAGCTTGAATAGCAGCAATCCCGTCAAAATTAGTGCTGCTCTTAGATCTAGTAGAGGTCCCATCGTGCCATTTCTGAGAATGATCAGCAGCTTCTTGGATCGTTTTCCTAGCATTAGTTGCACTCATCTGAGGTACGGCTCCCTTAGCATCCAAAATCTGTCTTGTAGGCACGTCCAATCCTTGATAAAACAATATTATTTCCTGCATAGGGGTTAGATAGTGTTGAGGACATTTTATCAATAAATCTTTAAACTGTTCCCAAGCTTGATAAAGGGTTTCATCAGGCTCTTGCTTGAAACTATTGATAGCCTCCATCTTTTTAGCAGTCTTAGCAGGTGGACAATATCTCTTCAGGAATTTGCTCTTCAAACCTTCCCATGTAGTGATTGAACTAGCAGGTTCATTCCTTAGCCACTTGTTAGCAGCTCCTTTTAGCGAGATTGGAAAGATTCTTAGCATGATCTGATCGTCAGTGACTCCTTCTGAAGTAAACAAATCTTTAATCTCCAGGACCTTTTCAACATGCTCATTAGCATCCTCATGTTCCGTCCCACTGAAAGCATTCTCTCTTAGTTCTTTGAGAAACTGACCCTTCAACTCAAATTTTGACTTATCATCAAACTTTGGTCTAGCAACTCCTGAAGTGTAATCAGCACGAGTGCTGTTCATGTATTCCTCCATAGTAGTGTTTTCGCCCATTGTTTCTGTTTCAACTTCCTCTTTTTCTTCAGAAAAGTAATCAAGCTCGAGTGAACTTGAAAGATCAAAGCTTCTTGTGTTGAAAAGCCTTTTAAGCGAATGCAGGGCTCGTTCAGGATCTTCGAAAGGTTGAATCAAGTTCTTCGTAGAACTCCTGGTCATGCACTTCCTGAAATCAACACAAAAATATCAGTAGGGTATGCTCGAGAAAGTAATATATCAGATAATTAATAACGAAAACGGAATACGAAAATTTAAAGTTACTGATATCTGCAGACGATGCGCCGTATCCAAAGAATTGGATACGCCGTATCTTAATACGTTAAAATTAAATCAGACTTTATTCAGAAAATAGATACGCCGCTTAGAATTTAAGAATGCGCCGTATCGAATTAATTAATCAAAAATCAACTTATCTAATTAAAATTAAATGCGTCGTATTAACGAAAGTTAATGCGCTGTATTTTCGTTACGTTTAAAAATAAAAGATTTTTGATTCAGAAAGATGCGCCGTATCGACAAAGATCGATACGCCGTATCTGTTTAATAATTCGCAAACTGTTTTTAATTAAAATAATAGATACGCCGTATCTGCTAAAGCAGATGCGTCGTATGGCGTTAACGTTTAGAAAAAAAAAAATTTATCAAAAACAGATACGCCGTATCTGCAAAAGCAGATGCGTCGTATTACTTTATCGCTTAGAAAAATTTCTTATTAAAAACAGATACGCCGTATCTTGGGGAAAAGATGCGTCGTATCGAATTAATTAAACGCGTTGTATTTTTTTTAAAAAAAATTTAAACGCAATACGCCGTATCTGAGAGATCAGATGCGCCGTATCGTTTGATTTAGCACAGTACAACGATCGCAGAACAGAAAAAATACGAAAAATAAAAACAAAAATAAAAACACACGAACAAAAAATAAAACACACAAAAATAAAAATAAAAGCAAACAATTAACACAAAACAAATAACACACAGTACAACAAATATGCAAAATAATACAATGATGCAATTAATCTAATAAAAAGAAAAACCTAATTAAAATACTAATCAAATTAACAGATAATAACAATTCACTCCCCGGCAACGGCGCCAAAAACTTGATGCGCGTGATGTGTCGTTGCGGTTTAGCAGTTTTAATGCCTACTCAAGTTTTAAATTTATATTTAGCCGACTTATCAATAACACACACACTTAACGAGCAGTGTACCCGGTCAGTATGAATATAATGGTAAGTAGAGTGTCGATCACTAAGAGTGGAACGTATTATCTCGTTATTCTAATCAGTATTTTAATATCCTAACGCAAGGGGGTTTCAGCCTGAGAGACTGGCACGTTTTGTTTGCAATTAAATAATAAAATAAACTAATAGGCACGAATCAGCAAGTAGCACACACGTACACAGATAGATACTCGAGACAATAAGAGGGCTGTCCTTATGATTAATTAGATTGTCACTTGTTTTATTGATAGCTTTATATGAAGTGTATGTAGTTAACCCTTTCTCGTTGGTCCTAATCTTATCGGTGAGTAAACCCTTAATGATTACTTATGTCTAAAAGTTATTCCTAAGTGATCAATTTAGTAATAACCGTGGGAGCCACATTATGTCCCGCAGTCAAATGCCCGCAAGCCACTAATAGACACAGAGGTTATCAATGCACTAATAAGTAGTAACCAAAGACATCAACATATAAACTTTAATTGATGGGAAAGCAAGTATTAAAGGGAGTGCAATCTTTCGTTGTCACATTACACAAGCCACCAATCCTGATGAATTAAAGTTTGCTAACACAATAAAACAAAACTACTTAATGAATTAAACACATGCAGCACCTTCTTACAGCTCTTGTATCTTTGATTTGGGTGTGTCTTGTGCTGCCTCCTTGACTGAATTCGTCCTTTGTTTCTCCTGTTCGGACTTAGGTTATAATATAATGCGTACGAAATTCGTCTGGTCTTGGGGTATTTATAGTTTCTGTCTGAGGGAAGATGCGGCGCATCTAAGGAGTAGATGCGGCGCATGTACTTAACTTCGCGTGGGGTCCAAGATTATAATATTCAGGAATATTCGTACACCGCCAGAAGATGCGGCGTAACTCCATGATTAGATGCGGCGCATGTCCTCTTGTATCTTGGATCGTATCTGGTGATATCTTGATAGAGATGCGGCGCATGTCATGAGTGAGATGCGGCGCATCTGGAGCAGATTAGTCTTGATCTTCTTCATTTCAGTAGACTCTTCACTTTATGCATGTTTTGCTCCATTATTAGTCCAAAATCGCTAAGTTTCACCAAATGCTTGTTTTTACCTGAGAATTACAAAAGTAAACGATTAAGTATCAATCCTCATACATAATATAGTAAAACAAGTCAAATAAATAGGATAAATGATAGTAATAAAATGTACTTATTTGAGTTCATCACTCCCTTAGGGGGGGATTGTTAGGAATATAAATATTCATATGAAGACTCGGTCACCCCGAGTACTCATTAGCATTAAATAGCTCGTAGGACTATTAGTAGTAAGATTAATATAGTTTAGTTATTATAGAATTCGTGGAGTGGGTCGGGTCTTTACCCACTGTCAGCTCGCTCCACAGCCCACTCGGGGCACTTATGCATGTACTATATAAAGCCCTTCCCACACAAGGGAAGGGTTGGAACTCTTATTATTTTCAACATAATACAATTCACTTTCTCTCTCTAGTTCCCATTCTCTCTTTCTCTCTCTAAATCCATTCGGTCAAACTACAATCAAAAGTGTGTTATATGTTAGTGAATGTGTTACAAAAAGTAATGACCGACACTTGATATAAATAAAACATATTCTCAACAATCTCCCCTAAGGGTTGGTCATCAAAGGTTGCTTGACGTCATCGTTTCCTCATTGGTGTGACGTCTTCAAGAAATGTTTAAATCCTTGTACTTTGTTCTTTGTTCTTGTAGTGATCAAGTGATGGTATTCTCTGCCTTTCATCAACGTCTTCGTCTTTGGTGTGTTTACGTCTTTCCAACATGCTCATATATCTTTTGACTGTGAAACTTCATGCTCACGTAGCTCTCAATTCATTTGCTTTGATCTTTATCTTTCAACTTTGTAGATTCTTTTGCTTGATGTAGAATCTTCTTTGAACTTTGCTTTGCTTTGATCATTGTGAGAACTTTCTTTGACTTTAACTTACTTTGTGATGTGGGTATGAGCATGTGGAAATTGTTGTGAAGTTGATGATAATAATGGTGGTTATGGAACTCCCGGTCTCCATGAGTACCTGCACGAAAATAGTTAGCAATAAAGCTTCCAGCACTTACAGGTTCGGACTTCGAGATCATTAACAGCATAGTGTGAAAACTTTCTCTAATCCTTACCAAGGCTGTTCCTGAACCGGATACCCCCAAGAGGGCTTACACAGATACACCGAAGTGCATCAACGATTCAGGTGAGCCGCTGAAGTATACCGAAGTATCACTCCATGACTGTAGACTGTTTGAAACATAGTAACAACCACCATGATATGAGTGGCAAGATCCAAAGATCCCATAAAAGACTCTTACAACTTGTGTTCCTTTTGGCGAACACAAGTGTATGTTTTGGAAAATGTATCCTAAGAGATCTTTTGATGAATCTCGTGGCTCTAGACTCGATTAAGTGCATTTTGGTTTTAGTAGTCGGAGGCATGGAGCAGAGTGCCTCCTTTTCAATATCAACAAATCTCGGAGTGAGAGGACGATAAATTATGCGAGGTTCTCCGTGAGAAATGAAACAAGTATATTTTAAAAGATACCTGAGTGGCTAGAAGGTTAAATGCAGTTCGTCACTGGGTCCATGACGTCTTGTCTTCAATACCGGCATCACCTTGGTGATAACCAGTAGCATATGAATTGAACCCGGTTTCTGCCCTAAGGTTGAACATTTGGAGGGCTATTTCTTTTCACCCTTTCATTTACATTTCTTTTTAATTCTTCAACCCCTTCTTTCTCTTTTCATTTCTTTACTCCTTTTTCAATCATACCTAAGGAATTCTAATACTAAACTATTGGTATTGTCCATGGGTAGATCCCTCCGGTCCTGGCGGATCATAGGACGTATTTCCTAACCTTAGTCGCCTTATAACTCCATGACTATCCTATGCTGCCATAAACCATTCATTTCAAAATCTCTCAAAGTGTTTATGATTATAAAACATATTTTGTTAACACTTTGAGAATTTTCCATTTTCAGAAATACTCCCCCTTCACATGTGCTCATAAGTTTTAAAGATAAATTTTCACATGTTGGGTGGAGTTTGCACTTTTGAATTGATTGATTTTCAGTGAACATGACCGATTCGAGACACGCTTACATCACTAGTTAGACTAGCTTGAAATTATTACCCGTCCTGGTCACATTCAAAGAAAATCTCTCGAAACTGTACACTCTACTCAGACAAGTCCTATTCGAGACACGCTTACATCACTGGTTAGACCAACTTAAAATTATTACCCGTCCAGGACAAGTCCTTTTGATTAATGACAGTTAAGTTTCGTCAATTCATTGGTAATATCTGAGTCGAGCTCATACGAGATTCCATACATTTGAGACCATTTTTTAATCACTTTATATTCTCCCCCTCAAAAATAGCATATTGATGTTGTTTTTGGAAAACATTTTGATTAAAATATGCTTTTTGAGGTTTGTGGGAAGAAATCAATAAGAACTTTTTTCGTTGTGAACAAAGATTGTTCCAAATACTCCCCCTCAATAAGTGAAATAACTTTTTTAGGTTTTGATTATGAGAGGGAATACTTGTTCTTTTGAGCAGAATTATGAAAAACTCAAAATTTGATTAATTCTACTCAAAAGTAAGAAACTTTCGCTCCTTATTTTAGGATTGAGGCACTGAAGCGTACCTCAGGGTCATTTCTTTACAAAGAACAGGTTGTGCACTGTTATGTATGCACAAGCCATTGTTTTAATTCAAATTTTGTTTTCTTTTTACAAAATACCCCCCCCCCTCAAATAATATTAACTTATTCGAGAGATAGTCTTCTTGAGCAGAATTTTGAATCGTATTTAAAAAATACTTTTTGAAAATTCGTGAGATGATTCTGCTCAAGGTTTTAGAAAATACAATCAAGTATTATACAACAAAGACTGCTTGATTATCAGATTAGACAACAACCTCGGGAACCCATTTAAGCACGACGCCAACGGGTTTACCAAAATTTGAAATCCATTGGTAGGTTGTGTTAATCCGATTAAAAGATGTTGAATTCTAACGAGGACTGAAAACATTTGTTTCATTTTTAAATAACACTCGTGGAATCAATGGAAATTTAAAACTCTTTTTCTGTTGAAAGTTGTTTGAGAAACCCGGTGTCTCTCTTTGAGTTTTAAAATCTGAAGAAGAAGATTTCCATCTAGAGATGAACCTCATGGGTTCTTTTTGAAGAGTTGTTTTTGTGATAAATGGAAATCTTCCGGTATTTGGGATGTTCAAAGCATATTCATTCTTATATTGCAGCCAAAGCATTCCAGATTTTGGAAAAATTGAAAGTTTTTGAACGACTTTGCTTTGGTCTCCACACTTGCTTTACCGGTGTAAAACGAGAGTGTGGAGTTTGAAAAACTATTTCTCATCATTTGATTCCTTTTTCAAGTTTGGTCGTTTGACACATTTAGCCCGTTGAAAATATGCAACTACATGAACGAACTAGTTTTGTAACAGTTGACCATTTTTCACCCCCTCAAAATATGTTCCATAAGAAACATTTTGACAATTGTTGAAATTTTGACGAAACATATTTTGACTTTAAATGGGATGACATATACTTGCACACAGAAAATACATCAGGCACAAACAAGCATACAGATGAATCAAAAACTCATTCTAAATCTTCCTAAGTGCTCAGAATTCTCAAATTAACACACAAGATCACAGATTAATTCATTCTTTCACTCAAAATTTTCCAATTATTATCATGGTTTGGGGTTATGATATGAGACTTTGCACGCATGTTAGCATCATAATGCCTGAATATTATACAAACAAACGCCCTAGTAGTAGCAACAAAGACATCGACATCTTAACCCTAAATCACTTGATTTCAAACCTATGTTGTTTCTAATCGTGCAAACACCCAATCGAGCATTCTTTAGTGTTCTCTAAAGCTATATGAACTGATTAATTAGACTAAAACACATAAAAAGAAATGCCCCAATCGATAATTACATAAGCCCTAGTTTCTAATTATGCCTTTTTGACCATTGAAATCATTTGAAACATTTAGGGAACGATTAGACAACAACCATGAAGAAATTAGAAACTCCCAATCGTGAAAAAAGATCGAGGATCAAAAAATCGTTAGTCTGAATCGTCGAGGTTTTCGATTATGTGTGATACTTTTGAGAACATTTATGGAAACATTTATTAGTGTCACTAAGTGTAGAGTAAAGTTTGACTGTTTGACACTTGCAGTCCCTAAGCCCGTTTTATTTTCCATGCAAGGTCCTTTTACCTAAGTTTAAGACTATTGTGTACTTTACTCATTAAAGGTTAATTACTTTTCCATTTGAAGTCTAAACATGGTTAAATTGGGATCATTGCAGAAAAATTTCTTTTCTCCCCCCTCGAATTAGCATTTATTTTGTGAAACCTTTTTGCACATTTTATTCGAGAGATCATAGAACTTTTGAAAAATGAGTTTCTAATCCGAATGATGAAGAAACAATTTTTCTTGAAGACTTATGATAAGGTGTGCAAACTTCATAATGTTGTGAAAATTTTCTCCCCCTCAAAACATGTTCCATTTTGACAATGTAAAGTAAAATTTGTTTTAATGGAGGAACATAGTTTTGAAGATAAGAAGTTTGTACACGGAGAAAGAAGATTCTTTTTGTAGTTTTTGAAAGTTTTATATTTTTGTATTTTGTTTTTGATAAAATATTTACAAAATGTTTTGGTATTTGACTTTCTCAGTTGTGTTTAAGAAAGTTTTTCAGATCATCTGGAGGCAAACACTGCATATCAATTTGGTGAACTAATTCCACAAATCTTGCATGGGGCAATGCTTTGGTGAATAAGTCCGCTAATTGGTATTCGGTACCCACAAAGTATAATTCAATTGTACCCTTTTCAACATGCTATTTGATGAAATGATATCGGAGTGCGACGTGTTTTGACTTTGAATGTTGAACCGTGTTGCATGAAATGGCAATGGCACTCTTGGAGTCGCAGTACATGGGAATCTTATTGTATATGTAGCCGTAGTCCATCAGCTGTGATCGCATCCAAATGACTTGAGCGCAGTATGCTGACATGGCTACATATTACGATTCTGTTGATGACAATGATGTGCAATCCTGTTTCTTTGACTGCCAAGATACAAGTTTGTCTCCTAGAAACTGCACTCCACCAGATGTACTTTTGCATGTGTCTAAACATCCTGCATAATCAGCATCTGAAAAGGCTATTAGTTCAAAACCAGAATCCTTCGGATACCAGATCCCCAAATGGATGGTTCCCTTTATGTATCAAAGGATTCTTTTAACCTCAGAGAGGTGTCTTTCAGTTGGGCAAGACTGATAACGGGAGCATAGATATACAGCAAATACAATATCTGGTTGGCTGGCTGTTAGATACATGAGTGACCCAATCATACTTCGGTATTTTGGAGGGTCAACAGGTGTACCATGTAAATCAGCATCCAGCTTTGGGGATGATGCAGACATAGGTGTGTTATAAGTATCACAACTTGTCATGCCATGTTTCTTTAAAATCTCAAGAGCATACTTGGATTGACATAGAAAAATTCCACGGGGTGATTAATGAACTTGGAGTCCTAAGAAGAACGTAAGTTCACCCATCATGGAAATTTCAAAATTTTGTTTCATTAATCTTGCAAAAGATTTGAATATTTTTTGTTTGTTGACGCAAAAATAATGTCATCGACATAGATTTGAACAATTAAAATGTCCTCCCCGTGTTTTTGAATAAACAAAGTTGGATCCACTGAACGTTTAGTAAAATGAATGGCAAGCAAGAAAGCAGTTAGTTTATCGTACCATGCCTTTGGGGCTTGTTTAAGTCCGTAAAGGGCCTTCTTGAGTCTGTACACATGATTGGGATGCTCTGGATCGACGAATCCCTCTGGTTGACTAACATAAACTTCCTCACGTAATTGACCGTTCAGAAATGCCGTTTTCACATCCATTTGATAAACAACCATATTCTTGTGCTCAGCGTATGCCAGAAAGATACGGACAGCCTCAAGCCTAGCAACTGGAGAAAAAAACTATTCAAAATCAATTCCTTCTTGCTAAGTGAATCCTTTAGCTACCAGACGCGATTTATTATGAATCACTGTGCCTTCTGCATCTAACTTGTTTTTCCAAATCCACTTCAGTCCGATGACATAGACCCCATCTGGTCTTTCAACTAACTCCCACACTTCTAGTCGTTTGAATTGGTCGAGTTCTTCTTGCATTGACTCAATCCAGTTGTCGTATGTTAGTGAGTCTTTAATGTTTTTGGGTTCATCTTGACAAACTGTGAGTGCGTAGATGCAGTTTTCAGCATCGGTGTGAAGTTTTCGTCTTGTCATAACTGGAGCTAAGGGATTGCCAATGATGTTTACTAAGGGGTGATCTTTAGTCCAATGATGTGTTGAAGGGTGGTGTTGATAGAACATATGCAAATTAGCCGGGTCCAAATTGCGTGTGGACGACTCTGCAATGTCAGGAACGGTTGGAGTCGGTGCAAATGGATTAAAGAAGGCATTTGGATCATAATTTGCAAGTTCGGGTACTGGTTGTTGTTGAAGATCTTCAGCTGCATTGTCAGTGTTGGAAGCGGTTTGTTTTGCTGTTGATGGAGATTCAATTGGAGGTGCATTTGTAGCAACGGTTGTTGTTGTTGGTGCAGGTGTATCAGGTATTGGAATATTATCAGGTTGGGCAGTGGAACTAGTAGAGACATCCGGTGCACGACTTGCAAAAGAATCATCAAACAGTGGAGCAAACAGTGTTTCCAATTCTTTACGGTTGAGTGAAAGAGGTGCAGCTGATTGATCCAGAAAGTTAAGATGGTTGGTTGCGGGTTCTAAGCTGTTGTGCTCAGAAGCCATTTTTGTAAGCTCATCGAAATTAGCATGAATAGTCTCCTGAATTTCTCTAGTACGACGATTCCAGATTCGAAAACCTTTAGAGTTTTCACAATATCCAATGAATATACTAATGACGGCCTTTGCTTTGAGCTTTCCAAAATCATCACGATCATTATGTGGGTAGCAAAGAGCACCAAATACATGAAAGTGTTTTATATTTGGTTTACGGTTGTGAACAATCTCATAAGGGTTTTGTGATGGCGTTTGGTGATCATACAACGGTTTTGGGTATAACATGCAGTTGATACAGCATCTGCCCATAAGTAATCTGGTAATTGTGCGTTGATTAGCATCGTTCTTGCAGCTTCCACTAGCGTACTGTTGCATCTTTCGACAACCCCATTCTATTCTGGACATCTTGCAATGGATGTTTGATGTTCAATTCCGACTCTCTCAAAATAAGATCGAAGAGTCTGATTCTTGAATTCAGTTCTATTTTCTGTTCTAACTTTTCTAACCGTATTATGAAGCTGAACTTGAATTTTTGTGAGAAAGGTGATGATCATTGAAGGAGCTTGATCTTTGCTTCGGAGAAAATAGACCCAATTCCATCTGGAGTAGTCATCAACAATTACTAGAATGTAGCGTTAACCGTTTATCGTTTGAACACGCATAGGGCCACACAAATCCATATGAAGTAATTGAAGAACGTGATCTGTATTGTGTTCTGTTTTTGAAAGGAAATGTGCACGAGTACTTTTTCCTTGTTCACAAGCCGGACATAAGTGATCTTTTGAATATCGAAACCGTGGAAGACCATCGACTAGTTTGTGACGTGCGAGTTCAGTCATGGTTTTGAAATTCAGATGAGACAGTCGTTTGTGCCATAACCATGATTTTTTCGAATGTGCTTTGCAGAGCAGACATATAGGAGAAGAAGCAATCATATCAGACATTGAGATGGTGTAAAGACTAGTTCCACGAGTGCCCGACATTAGATCATTTCCTTGTAAGTCACGAACGAAACAAGTTTTCTCCCGAAATGCTACTTCCAAATCCCCATCACAGAATTGACCGACGGAGAAAAGGATGTGACCAAGTCCTTCGACATAATATACACGACTAATTTTGATGTTGCCTTTTATATAATCACCATAGCCCATGATAGCAGCGAAATGATCATTCCCGAATCTGACAGTGCCAATGAACTTTGAAACAAAGTTTACTAACAATTTGAGATTGCCTGTCATGTGTCGGGTACAGCCGCTATCAACAATCCATAGAACAATTTGTACCACCTGCATCACACGAAGACGACGAAGATGGAGAGATGGTAAAGGTGGAACCCAAAGAAATTGTGGGTTTCTTTGAGTTAGAAACACATATATTAATGACTTTAGGTATCCATTTAAAACTAGGTTTCCTTTGTAACCAACGTTGCCATGTCCAACTAATTCGTGCTTTCTTCTTAGTGAATTCGCTAGGTGATGGCACTGTCTTAGGAGGTGTATACGCAGCTATGGGAGTGTCTAAGGCATTTTTTGAAACTACACTTGGCAGTTTTCCTAGCACAGACTTAGAAGCAATAGTGGTCCTAGAGGGAATGCTAGATGTACGTTTCTTGTTACGAGTTAAAAGGGAGTTAGCTACACATTTTGTATGATCACCAGATAACATACTATTACGACATAACACACAAGATGCATTAACATTCAAAACATTCAAAGGTTCATCATTCGTTACACTGATAGTATGATTACAATTTGCCAAATTAGAATCTAAATTAGATGCAATATGAGTTTTATTCAAATTCCTAAGTTGATCTTCTACTTCTAGGGCTTCTAGTTTTCCGCTTCTACGTTGCAGGATCCTATTCTTCCATTTGTTGCTCTTACTCATTGATCTGCTAACGCTAGTAGTGGGGACTATTCCTGTAGATGTGGAAGGATTCAAATTAGTAGTCTGAGTGGATGTTTGCCTAGATGTTGTGTCCATTTTGTATATTCCATGTGCAATCACATTTATGCTAACAAACTTTCCTTTTTCTAGTAATTGAATTTTCTCTTTAAGTTCAATGATGATGTGATTCTTTTGTTGAATTTTTGAATCGAGTTCTCTATTTAAGCGAACGGTGTCATTACAATTTTGGCGACATTCATCGTTTTCCTTCAAAAGCTGAGATCGATTCATTTTCAATGAGTCATAAATGGTTTTGTACTCAGTTTTTAAATGCTCGATTTCCTTTTCATATTTGAAAATTTGACATTTTAAAACAGCATTTTCATCATCAAGATTCTCAACTTTGGATGTGACTATTTTGAAAGGACATCGTTTCATTTTGACTTTGCAATTTTAATTCAAAATCAAGACTCTGAGTTTGACACCATTGAAGCTTCTGATTAAGTTGAAAAATTTCTGTTGAAAGTTTACTTTGCACATCATCATTGTGTTTAATAATTCTCTCATTTTCTCTTTTTAAAGTCTCAATTTCGTGTCTCAACGTTTCAGTGTCAGCAGTGTGATCATCAACAAGCGTAGAATTTCAAGACTCATAAATCGAATTCATAATCACAGAGATAATATCAGAACTTAGAACATCTTCCAAGAGTCGATCAGCTTCATTTTGTAAAACTTCATTTCGACGTTTTTGTTTTGAGATCGAATTTTCTGTTGCATTAAAAATGTTCATCATGGATGTTACTTCTTTTTGGAGTTCCTGTTCCTAGTGTGTAGCAAAAAGATGCAAATGTTGAACGCATGGTAAAAATTGTGTTTGAAAAATTTCTCTCTTTTCTTTTTCGTAAGCAGATTGAAAAGTGGAAACTTAAGCAGATTGAAAAGTGGAAACTTTTATCCCTGAGTTGTGTTCAATTGCTTGTTCTAGAAATTTGATGTCTTCCATAAACGTATCAAAATACCTATGTACAAGACATCGTTTAGGCAATGGTGCAATTTCACCAGAAGTTGGTAAAGGACCATTTATTTGTGCCACTGGTTTAACAGGACCAACATCAGAAGAAGATTCATGAATTTGCATTACAAACCATGGTTGTTCTGTTTTATCTCTTTGAGGAACGAAGGTGTCAGAAATATGAGGCACGTTTGAATAATCAAAAGGTATACCATATGGTTTAAAGCTCATTTTTGATCGACTCTCTTCTTCCTGTTCCTGTTCTTCCTCACAATCATGTACAACAACACGCACAATTGATTCATCAAATAATTGGTCTCAAAGTGAACTTTTGTATTGTTGTGATAGACTCACCATGACCTTTGGGACTTGGTTTCAAAAGTAAACTTTTGTATTGTTGTGATAGACTCACCAGTTTTGTAAACAACGTTTTGAAACTCTTTTAATTTGCATTCCAGTTCGACAATTTCATCAAGGTAAGAATCAATTTGTTTCCTTGACTTTTGTTTGTGTTCAGAAAAACTAGCTTGACAAGTGGACATCTCGGTTGTTGTTTTCAAAAGTTTTGAATTGAGATGTTCAACTTGTTGTTTGAGCTCACTTTTTTCTTGTTCCAATTTAGAAACCAATTTACTGTTAGAAACAATTAATTCTCGTATTTGATGTTGTAAGTCTTGTTCTTTGACATAAGTTTTTTGAAATGAACCTTCAAAACTTTGTTCTCCTTTTTCTTTTGTTTCAAAATTTGTGAGTTGTATTTTACAGCATTCAAGATCCGCAGTTAATGATGCAATTTTTGCTTTTAAGCTTCTGTTGATTTCATTGCATTTTTCAATCTCACATTTTTGTACGTTTAACTGGGATTGGGTGGTCAAAAATATGGTCATGAGTTCTGGATCTGGACCGAGCGAATGTTCATTTTGTTCAATTTGATCATTGTTATCGTCATCAATTGGATCATCAAATGAAACAACTGGGTTAATTTGATCATCATCATCAAATGTAACAACTATGTTCATTTGTTCACTTCTTGAGGAGATAATAATGAATCATTTTGAACAACTTGCTCCTCCTCTGATGCAGATGCAGATGGAGATGCAATTTAATGTATCAAACATGTAGTTGGATCAGGTACCTGAGATAAACCATCAGTGTCATACACTGGGCCTGTGTCACTCATGTAAAGTTCCTGCATGTTTTCCATTAGCATCACAACTGCATTTGCTTCCAAATCTTCCATGTCGTCATCTGAATATGCATTTGCCATGAAGCTATTTTCTTTGTCTGTGAGAGTGCCCCTTGATTCATCCTTTAGAGCTAGAAGTAGTGCCTGCTTATGAAACTCAATGCCTCCGACTCTAGGTTTGGGACATGCATTAGCCAGATGATCTTTCCCATTGCAGTTATAGCACTCAACCATAGTATTCCCAGTCTCTGTATTCCCAGTTTCCATAATTTCAACCATTTTCTGAGGAGCACCTGCATTGTTCCTACTTCCACTAGCTCCATTAAACCGTTGTCCATTTCCTGAATTTCCAATATAACCTCCTGATCCAGTTCTTCCATAAGTACGATTTTGTATTTCAACCTGTCCATCTTGTACAATAGCTTGATTCCTTGTGTTAGATGAAGTGCGAAGACGATTGTTGGATTTGTTTGAAAATTTGCTGAAAGCACGAGCAATAAGTGCAAATCCTTCATTCAAAGAGTTGAATGAATCGTCTTCATCATTGTTTGTATTCGTGTAGAACATGGTGTCAGTGTTGTCATAGGGGACTAGTTAATTTTTAGTTGATTGCTGTGTCGAATCATATGGAATGAGTTGGGTTGAAGAGGTTTGTTGAGGGTAGTTAAAGTGATGTTGTTGTTGGACATAAGCATGGTTTGACTGTAGAGGTGGAGCAAAGTGAGATTGAGCTATCAGTGCCAATGAATTTGGAGCTGT
Organism: Artemisia tridentata subsp. tridentata; assembly: GCA_021014915.2. Lineage (NCBI taxonomy): Eukaryota > Viridiplantae > Streptophyta > Magnoliopsida > Asterales > Asteraceae > Artemisia > Artemisia tridentata. The sequence goes on along the minus strand of CP139501.1, from coordinate 15,489,205 downwards.
AGGAGGTGAATAACTTCCACGAAGAGCTCGATCTTTGTCAACTTCAGATTGATGGTGCTTCAGATAATCATACAACAACCCATAAGATGCATTGTGTAGATTTTTGGCTTGACGAACAAACGTGACATATTTTTGCCAATCAGGACCAAGACAGCTGAGAAACTTAGTGTTGATTGCAATCCTTGGTAAAACAATGTTGTGTCTGTCCAAGTCATTGATGATGTTTGTGAACCGATGGTAATAAGACTCTAGTGACTCCCCTGACATTGCAAGTTCATTTGCTTCACGATGAAGTATTTGCTCTGCAGTAAGTTGAGTCTCAGGAATAGGGGTCACAGTTGCTTCTCTTGGAGGAATAGCAGTTGCATCTCCTGGAACCGTTGTAGTTGGCATTTGGAAAGGACCTTCAAGTATAACCTTTTTCAGATATTTGCCATGAGGTTTCTTGAGTTCTATGAACCTTAAGAATCGACTTGCCCATTGAACATAATTTCCAGGAGTGAGCATTGGAGGTGTTTCAAGTGATCCAGCTTCATGTCTAGATTGTTGGCTACTGATGGCCTCACACATTTGATCAAACCAATGTGGTTGTTTTGCAGGAAGTGGGAAGGATTGCATTGGTTGTTGTGGGTATGGTGGTTGTTGAAGGAATTGTTGTTGTGGATAGAATTGGTGTTGTTGCATGAATAGATGTTGTTGAGGATACTGCTGATGTTGAGGATACTTGTAACACCCCCAAAATTTGGTATTTGCGGAAGCATTCGGGTCATGGGGTGCTACTAAATTGAAAATCACAACACAAGGTAGTAAAGAACGGAATACTTACTCCGTTTTAATACATTCAACCAAGTTAAAAATCAGTTTACAATATAGTTTGAGTTCATGAAATAAGGCCCATAAATTCAGTTGTCCCAGTAAAAAATAAGTCATAGTTAAAATGCCACAGTACTTCAGACAGTAGTCTATGACCCTTGCCGTGCCACAACCTTGTAATAATCAATCAGCTTAAACACCTGAGAAAAACATGCTAAAGGTCAGCAAAAAGCTGGTGAGTTCATAGGTTTATCAAATAGCAGTAAAATCAATAGTTTGGATCGTGAGTTTGGTATATGAACATTACAATGCATATAATGTCATATAAAATAGTCTATTACGCTAGCACTAAGTTCATGCAACCGAAGCTATCACAGTGTGCATGCTCTAGAAGCATGTTAAATATAGAGGCCCGGCAAGTGTTTATCCCAGACACTTGTGTTTCGATATGGTATACGTTCGTTTGCCTATCCGGTCAATCCGAACGGGGACGTTACTCCCAATAGATCTATTTATAACATTCGCGCTTTCCAGCAGGAATTGACGGTTCATGAGTTTGGGCAATTTGGGACATAATCGGGCTTAGGCTAATCCAAGTAATAGGTTGATAAAATAATAGTGTTGGTCCATAAAATAGTTTGCATGTTTCTCACCCAATTGTAAAACAAGTATAAATAGAGTGGGGCTATAAACTCACCTTGGTAAATAGCAGTCAGATCACAAAATAGTTCAGATAGTGTTCAGCACCAACACGCGACCTAGATTAGTAAGGTTTGTTTTAGTTCACAGTCCAAATTCAAGAACTTCAGATGTTTTAAAGAGTTTATGTTATCGTTGCTGGTGTGGCAGCATTTAAGTTGGAACAATGTTTTAACATTTGTAGGTATTGGCTCGTTGGAAGTGTATAAGTGTACATTAGAGAAAGATCAAGACGAATAAGCTTCCGGATTGACAGAAATCGGAAGACTACGTACGGAAGACAATTACTATCGCATGTCAAACGTTGACGACATATGGAAACGTTGTCGTTAAGTGAGTATATATATTTTACCAGGTGTGTGTACATGAGTAAGTGTGTGTATGATGGTGTGTGTATATGTATATTCGTACATACATATAGTTTTTGTAAAGGAATGTTACATTTGAAAGTTTCTCATCATGGTTTATGTCATTTCACGATAAGTTAACCATTTGTGTATATAAGTAATTCCTCGTATTAACAAAATTTGTAAAACTTGTGTTTTGAAAATAATCGTTTCAAAATCTAACGACCTATATAAGTTTTGATAAAACATTTCGAGTTATATGCCAATAAAAACAATGAACTAGTTTATATTTCCAAATTTAGTGTTTCAACTTGTTTATATATCGTTAGATATGTAAAATATGTTTTTCATTGTATATGTTATGTCAACCAAAATGATTTATAAATTGAGGCGATTGTTATAAAACTCATGTTGGGTTTTAATTATTCCGTATGATATTGATATATATATATATATATATATATATATATATATATATATATATATATATATATATATATATATATATATATATATATATATATATATATCTACATATTATATATAACAGGATGCGTATGACGTCATCAAATGCATGATTGATGAATAAGCGCTTGATTGATGAGTAATCATGCTCTTATTCCACCTAAGCATGCCATGTAAGCAATGTTTGACCAAATTAATTCGGATGTTGACTTTCAAATACGAAATTTTAAAAAATGACACTAGAGGATTCGAACTTGGGTGAATTTAAGGTGTTGGTAACATCAACAAAGTTGATTACCACTAGACCAACACATTTTTTTGTGATTTACAATACAAAAAAAGTAAGTCATGCTTAAAAATTTGATATTGTTAAGCTATATTTAAGGAATAGATTATGATATATTTTAGAGTATATACCGGATTTAAAAAAACATTAAAAGATCACGTATCTCAAAACAATACCTACAAACCCTAAATCAAAACAAACCTCAAAGCATACACAAAGCATACATACGCACACACAGCAATTGTTTCTACTACTGATATCTCTTAGAAAGCATGTAATTAGTCTTATCAGGGTTCACTTGGTAAGATTTCTTATTTCTCCTTATTCCATAATCATGTGATACTGGGATTCAATGAATTTGTATGGATAATAGTGAATATGAAAATATTGATTTCGGCTAAATATGCAAAAATGCTGTCGACAGGAACAAAAAGGCAGCTTTATTGCTCATGGCGATCTGAAACAAGGTATATTGATTGGTAAGTAAACATTTTGTTCCCTCCTTTACTGTAAATATATATGTAAAAAATTTTGTGAATTTTTTAAATGTCGGGCTTAGGAAAATACCAAGACTTGAATATCTCCAATATTCTGCAGTAACTTGCTCTAAAATAAACATTTGGTGTTTAGCCCCATAAAAGAGATGCAGATTTAGAGATGAGTTTGGTAGTTGTTGTGACCTTTTCCAACCTGTAAATGTTTCATTAACACTGCTGGCTCAAGAAAGTTAATACTGTTAGCTTTATCGGATATATTGTTAGTACTGCCAGCTTTGTCAGGACAAAGTGCATATTTGGTACTCGGTTGGTTTAGAGATCTCGGACCTTAAGCTGCGAAATTCCAAGGTTGACTCTCGAATCCTAATAATAATTATCCATTTTTCCATTTAAATTTGATATGTTTAGTTACTTTTAATATGGACATTTGGCAGGAATCTCGATGCCCTGTGAGTCGCCATTCGTATCATCATTTTCCCAGTATATGCTGCCTGCTTCACTCTGTGCTACTGAAATTGTATCCCAAAGTTTATGAAAGAAGGGAAAGTCAAGTGACGGGTATGTTCTATGTTTTTTATGGTAATGTGTTAAGGATTGCTTAATCAGTTATAAGGGGATGTTTGAATTTGATGTTTAATAATCTGAATCATATAATCAGTTGGTAGAAAATACTCAAGGTAGTGTTTGGATGTTCCATAATAGCATATAAGAATCAAAATATATACTATATCATTTAAATAACTATAAAAGATCACTGCCATTACTTTAGTGAGGTTCTACGCATGTTACTGATGGAATTACTTCCACTTGGCTGGCGAGGATCTATGGTACCATGTATAGGACTTGAAGAGCTTGGAGATAAGAGCATTGCTACTGGCTCTCCTTTGATTGTTGTGTTTAAAGACTGTACATATATATGCCGAAATAAGTAAGGTATAACTTTATGCACTATATTAATATCATCTCCAATGCACAGCAGCATAACTGTGTCCCAAAATAACAGCAATATGCTATTAGCAAAGCTAAATATAATAAATGTTAGGGAGATTATTGTTATTTTATTCCTATATTTAAGATCATGAACCTACTTTGACACTATAAGTCCAGGTTTCCCCATCGAGTAGCATGCCTTTTATGTGTTTTTTGGAATTTGTATATCACCTATTCTTGGTTCTTTTAAGCATGCCTACTGTGATCTTGCATTTAATTTATCGTTGGGTTTTATGCAGAAATGGTGGATGCCATGAATAAGGTAGCAATGTTGGATGTTGAGTTGACTGTTGAAGAAAGGAACCTCCTCTCAGTTGGATACAAGAACGTGGTGGGTTCACGTAGGGCTTCGTGGAGAATATTGTCTTCAATTGAGCAGAAGGAAGAATCCAGAGGCAACGAAGTTAATGTAAAGCGGATTAAGGAATATAGGCAAAAGGTTGAAACCGAATTGGCTGACAATTGTGGTGATATCATGGTTGTGATCGATGAGCATCTGATTCCATCTTCATCTGCCGGAGAATCTACCTTTTTCTACTACAAAATGTGAGTATGTTCACTTTTTAAGAAGTCTTAGAAAAAGGTTCAAGCTTATTATTGCTCAATTGGTAGGCTTTAAGATGGCGTCATCCGCTCCATGGTTTTGTAACCTTACAACAGGTTTTACCTCTCGAGGGATCTCAAGAGGCTTACAACCCCACCAGGCAGTGTACCTGACCGATGTAGTATAGTGTAGTGGTAAGTACGGGGGATTGATCGTTCTCCACAGGGAATAGTGTTCGTTAGGTATGAAAGGCTACTCTAATTAGGTCTAAGGGTTGAGGAAGATTCTTTTTATGTTTTTATATTTTTATGAAAGCAAGTAAAATCTCGGTTTTGAAGGAGTGGGCGGAATTAGTTGCTAGTCAACTAACCCAATTTACTACGAATGCAAATAAAATAAAATAACAAAAATGAAAAGTGGTGAGAAACTTATGTGTAGAGAAATGTGTTTACTTAGATTTCCTTACTCCCTAACTATCTTTTACCGGTTAATTAGTGTGTATTAGTCGCGTGGATGACGGGTGTATTCCTTAATACCATTCGTGGGGTGGCGTACTTACTTCCCCAAACTCTACAAGCTCCTACTTCACTCCTATGTCGAGCCGGCTAGGAAGCTCCTAACATGGGATCACTAGAATTCGCTTGTGCATTAAATACAACCATAAAAACCTTTAGTACGCGTTTGGTTCATGTTTCTTAAGACGTTCAAGCAAGTTACCGAATAGGAAGTTAGCCAGTTTTCTTAAGCCTAACATAGATAAACAATCATCCAATACAACTAACAACACACTAACAACCAATAATCAATAGCTAGGTTTCATTAGATCTAAGCAAACACAAGATAAAATTAGCCTAACATGTTAAACAAAAGACAAGCATAAGATAGAATCAAACAACACATAGACATATTGAATGATTAATTGATAACTTATCTTTCAATGAAACATGGAAGATCTCAAGGCAAGAAGCCCTGAAAAAGTAGCTAAAATCGTCTTAGGGTTTTATCCCAAAATTCCACACACTAAGCTCTCTCTTAATGACAAAAAATTAGAAAACTATATATAGATTTTTGGATCTGACGGCGTCACCTTATGCATTGTGACGCCGTCACCTCGCCGCTTTTAGGGTTCCCGGGTGACCTTCTTGACGCCGTCCCTCTTTAGCTCTTCAAAAATCCATTCTGGCTTATCAAGGCTTGACGCCGTCTAACCCTGAACGTGACGCCGTCCCCTTATGATTTAAGCCGTGACGCCCTTGATTTAGTTAAAGCGTGACGCCGTCAGAATTCTCATGCTAACTCACTGGCCCGTCATGAGTAAATTTCACGTCCACTTTTTCTTGCCAAGGCATGACGCCGTCCAGAGTAAATTGTGACGCCGTCAAAGGTAACTTTTAGCCGATTCTTGAGACTTTGCCGTTTTCTTCACTTTAATGCTCCAAAAACGTCCAAAATGCCTCCTTTTCCAGATTTCTCCTCAAAAGTACCTAAAATGACAAAAGGAACGATTTAGGGCAATATTTGATCAAATAAATACGATTTCGGGCTTAAATGACCCCTTAAAAGCGGTACACTTTTCGCCTCATCAAATACCCTTACACTTGAGATTTGCTTGTCCTCAAGCAAATGCGCTTTTATTCTAATCAAAATACAAGTTAGGGGTCATTTAATGCAAACATAAAAGTAATTACAACAAATAATCGTTCCACTTCAATCATAATAAGCACGGAGATTACATACTAGCACCTCACAAGTAGTGTTTAGATACTCACATCTCTCAAGTGTCATCAAAATAAATCTCATAAATGAAAACGGATAATATCTCTCACTACCTGTCATAGCAAATAGATTACCATAGGCTTGGGAAAGGATCGAAAACCTCCTCCACTAGGCGTAAGCACCTAAGATAAACTATCAAAGAGGGCTTTTAAATGGGTTATAACGTTAGGTGTAGGAAAAGGAAAACACGGTTTTGTTGGATAAAGGATATTTTACTGGTGGCGAGTTAAAGATCTTGATCAATTACATGTACTATACAATGTTGCTAAGCCAAGACTCGACTCTATCTTAAGCTAGAAACGAAATAACAAAATAACAAAAATATAAAGCAAACATAAAATGAAACGGGATGGTAGTCCGTATGTTTTTTCTACTTTTCTTTTTCTCATTTTTTTGTATTTTTCTTGATTTTTTCGATTTTTTTTTTTTTTTTTTTTTTTTTTTTTTTTTTTTTTTTTTTGACATACATTCTTGCCCTACCATCCAAAATAATACATCATAGGGGCGTTGCATTCCCCTTACACTTGAATTTTTACATAACTTTACAAATACTAATCTAATGACTCGAATTAAGATAATTGAAACACTTGGAGTACTTTTAAAATATTTAGCACATATGGGGGTAATAAATGATGTTCTTCCCCATTACTCCGTTACACTAGTACTTTACCCATGAGTCCCAATCGTCCCAAAACAATATATACAAGGATATGACTCGACTTAGCAACCATGTAATCAATTAGATAATTAACTTGGGTTTAAACAAATGTTGACACAATAATGCACTAAAGATGAGTGCATACAAGGTAGGCTAAGGCGATTTGGGTGTACATTTAAGTGGGGTGTAACAAATTCTTCCTTTAAGTAAAATGCTTAAAGGTCGAAACGAAAAGATAGGCTCTGAGGGGTGTACTAGGGGTATCGTGTACTAAAAATGAGTACAACGCAAAGGGTGTGGGAGAATTACTTGACCAATGTAGCCAAAGTAATTATAACAAAAACACAGGTGTAAAACAATGGGTTAATCCTAATGCCTCTTATCATGTAGTAAATCTATCTACACGAATGTAGTCTCACTTGTGGCCTCGGAATGGTCCTAACGCAAGTTCTAGAATCTAAGTGCTACCGGTACACACATCATAGCATAAATGCTTTTCCTACCAATTCTAGGGGCGAACCTCACATATTTGGGGGTGGAAAATTTTTTGTGGTACGGTTTTTTGTGCTAGTCATATAACTCCTATCCGTGAGACGCTCATTAAGATCAAAGTTTCACTCCTATATGTTGTAAAAAAATTTAAATTTGGCACTAAAATTGCCCTAACAGGTATTTCTCTCAGTTTTATTACACATCTACTATCAAACAAACAAAAATCAAGCGTAATTGCATTCTCTAAAATCGTACTTTTACCCTCCCCTTACACTTAAGATGAACATTGTCCCCAATGTTCAAATAACAAATGTAAAAGTAAATAAGGTAAAAGAATGAAATCAAATACTCCCCTGATTCGCTCGTTGGATAGTGAAATCACACGGTTAAATCTTCCTCCAAAGAGAATGTTGAAGCTCCATGACTAATGCATCGCCATAAGCTTGATTCCATAAACATTTCCTTGTCCAAAATAACCTGTTAACCTGAGAAAACAAACACGAAAACCTGCATAACATCGGCGGGAAAAATCTATATATAAGGATATAATGCTTGTGGAATGATAATTTTGCAGATTCCTGGAGACTATAAGTTGGAGATTTAATAAAAACTTTTTATGAAAACAAATCTTTCAAAAATTTCTGGAAATTAAATCTGACGCCGTCAGGTTATAACTCCTGACGCCGTCAGAAATGACCTGACAAAAATTTTCGTTTTAAGTTTCCGGAAAATTTCTGGAAAAACCTTTACCTTACTTCCTGGAAATCCTGCAAAACATCATTATGACTCGATACAAGCATTTGACTCAAACAAATACTAATATGTATGCTAATTTATTATTATTACGATTCATGTTCATATGTGTTCTAATAAAACCGATTTAGATTTCCCTTACACTTATCTTTTGCAAAATACCTTTATATGTAGTTAAGACGAAGTTAAAAACAACATAAAGCATTTTCACAAAGTACTTTTGAACATGAATCAATACTAATAAAAATTAAACACACATACGGAAACAAATAAAATCAAACAAACGAATAAATAAACACGCAAAGCAAATAAAACAAATAAAGCTTGGGTTGCCTCCCAAGAAGCGCTTTTCTTTATTAACGAGTCTTGTAGCTAGACTCAAAGTCACGTACATTACGTGACTCCATCATCGGTCACGGTTCCTAGGCCATCCTCCTTCGATCCTCTATCAAAATCACTTTCATAGTAAAGGTATTTCGGGTCCACGTGATCAAAAGGATTGTTTCGGTATTTAGAACTAAGTTCCTTATCGTGCTTAAAGAATCCGCTTGACAGGTCAAAAGTGTCCTTACATCCCCTTCTCACATCATCATCACATAACACGAGTTGGGAACTTAACCTATCGAGCCCTTTATAATCATTCTCCATGAATTCTCTCATCTTGTAAGGCGTTTGGTACGAGATTTCCCTAATCCCATCGGTGAAAGTCATGATCCCATTGAGCTCGTCCACAATCAAGCTTGTGGCCTGGCAAAAAGGTGCCCCAAAAACAACTTGTGATAACCTGGGATCGATGTACTCTTCGATATTATCGACGATTGCGAAGCTCATAGTGAATGTCATATTTCCTACAAACACCTGTACATCATCATCTATGCCGATGTCGTCCTTCCCTTTATGAATCATCCCCCATCTGCAAATGTTGTTATAATGAAACAAGGACATCACATTTTTGGGTAAACATGTGTCAATGTAGACATTATAAAAATGCTTGTGACCAATCATGCAAGGTATTTTGAGATTATTTGGATCATGTCGCTTAATTCGGCCAGGCCTTCTACCGTGTAACCCCCATGTGTTGCTACTCGCTGATGGTTGATACTCATACACTTCTTCACAGCCATCCCGAAAAATCACTTTCCTGACACCATCGGTAAATAATGCACTCCTATCATCCTCATCGAGTATCACTCCCGTTGCTTTTATGAATGGTTTGCCTAGAACAAGGCCAGTTAAGGGTGGGCTGATGATAGGGTTCATGTTATTAATTACAGTTAACTCGATATGAAAGAGGAACTTTTCTATCACAATTGGTACCCTCCTTATTACCCCGATGATATTAGACCCTTCATATTTGACTTGTTCAGTGAAGGCTTCATTATATAGAGAAAGGGATATTGCGCTTATAGAAGAGTTGGGATTTATGTAGGCATCTTTTATAAACTTTTTCCTAGTGGTGCAAGAAATCTTAAAGACCCTAGGAGCGCCATCCTCTATTCTCTCTCCGAATCCCATAGGCGACCTTGCTGTGCCCCTCTCAAGTTCCTCTACCAGGGGGCGGTCCAGCAGTCCTGCAAGCCCATGAGGCATTTCGGATTTCTCTTCCGAGCCCTCCTCATCACTCACCTTTATTGTACTCGAGTTCTTTGGTGAGTCTAGATAGTAGTCGGGCGCCTCGGGTTTCTTTTCGGGAACTTCACCCTCCATTTCATTGTCCACATTCTTGGCTGTTTGTTGGTCCAGATTTGGTTTAGGAACAGGTATTGTTGTAATGGTGTTCACGAAGTGGAGAGGTTTCGAAGGGGTATGAGTATCTCCTGTTTTTTTTTTCGTTTCGTGATATGTATTTGAAGAGTTTACTAGGGTGCTTGATTTTTACAGGAGGGGGTGTTTGGTGGGTTACCGTAACAGATTTGATCTCATTAACTCGTGCCAACTCACAATTTGACCTGCCAGCAAGGCGATCATTGATAACCTTTAACAGGTTATCAACCTTGTTGTTCATATCAACTTGCTGTTGTCTGAATTGATTCTCAAGTTTGGAAAGCTGTGTTTCTTGAGAGAGAATGAATTTTTGCAGTGATTCCTCGCGATTTTGTTGTTTATGCGTGTGTCGCTGAGGATAATGTTCAGACCAGGTGAGCGGGGTAGAGTCATTGAATGATACGCTACGAGTTTGGTTCCAACTAAAATTTGGCTTATTCTTCCATGCCTCATACCCATCTTCGGAATTTTTGGGCCCATAATTAGTGCCGAGCCACTTATCTCCCGCCTTATCGATTCGCGAGGATGCGAATTCTTTGAAAGCCTGTTTGGGAAGTTCCATGCAATCATGAGTGTCGTGGGGACCACTACATAATTTACATGAAGAAGTGATTTTGTTCACTTGGCTTGAAGATTTAGGAGCCTCGTAGGATTTCATGAGAAACTTGACTTGGTCTTCAAGTTCTATGATCCTACGGTCAGAAGTGCTTGAATTGTTAGAAGGCAAAGATATTGCCTTGACCGTTTTATTCAAATCACGGGGATCACTCCAACTTTCGTTGTCATAAAGAGCAAGATCCTCTAGGAGAGCCCATGATTGTTCCGCACTTAGATCACGTAGCTTGCCACCGGCCGATTGGTCAATGGTTTGCCTCGTGGAGAGATTGATATGGTCATAGAAGATTTGGACTTGGAGCCAAAGTTCTATGCCATGGTGAGGGACTTTTTGGAGTAAGTCCTTGAATCGAGTCCATGCCTCGTAGAGAGTTTCGCCTTGACGTTGTTCAAACATCAAGATATCCTTCCTTAGCTTGGTAGTTCTTCCCGGTGGGAAAAACTGAGCAAGGAAACGAGTGGTGAGATCATCCCAAGAGGTGATGGATCCTGCGGGTTGACGTTCTAGCCACTGACTAGCTTGGTCCCGCAGAGAGAATTGGAAGAGACGCAATCGGGTCGTCTCTCGAGTGGCAACATCAAGGTCTATAGAATCAATGATTTTAAGAAAGTCCTTGAGATGTTGATTAGGATCTTCAGAACGAAGTCCATGGAATGCGCATCCACTTTGCACCAACCGGATGGTGTCGGATCGCAAGGGTGTGATATTGGCTCCTTGAGTGAGCTCAATGGTGTTTCGATAGCCATGGTGGCTAGGACGGGAATACTCTCCTAAAGTACGGGCTCTAGGAGGTGGTGGTGGTTGTTGTGGTGGTGGGTTGTGTGGGTTAAGGATATTACCATCTTCCATGATGTCGGACGGTATGGTTACGAACAAAGACACGAAGAAAATAGATAGACTAAAGAAAACCTAGAAAAATAAAATAAAAATCTCACTAGAAAGGAATCTAGTGAGTAGACCTAATAGAAATAAAAATTCAACCTAAACAATAACTATTCCCCGGCAGCGGCGCCAAAAACTTGATTGCGTGGTTTTGTAACCTTACAACAGGTTTTACCTCTCGAGGGATCTCAAGAGGCTTACAACCCCACCAGGCAGTGTACCTGACCGATGTAGTATAGTGTAGTGGTAAGTACGGGGGATTGATCGTTCTCCACAGGGAATAGTGTTCGTTAGGTATGAAAGGCTACTCTAATTAGGTCTAAGGGTTGAGGAAGATTCTTTTTATGTTTTTATATTTTTATGAAAGCAAGTAAAATCTCGGTTTTAAAGGAGTGGGCGGAATTAGTTGCTAGTCAACTAACCCAATTTACTACGAATGCAAATAAAATAAAATAACAAAAATGAAAAGTGGTGAGAAACTTATGTGTAGAGAAATGTGTTTACTTAGATTTCCTTACTCCCTAACTATCTTTTACCGGTTAATTAGTGTGTATTAGTCGCGTGGATGACGGGTGTATTCCTTAATACCATTCGTGGGGTGGCGTACTTACTTCCCCAAACTCTACAAGCTCCTACTTCACTCCTATGTCGAGCCGGCTAGGAAGCTCCTAACATGGGATCACTAGAATTCGCTTGTGCATTAAATACAACCATAAAAACCTTTAGTACGCGTTTGGTTCATGTTTCTTAAGACGTTCAAGCAAGTTACCGAATAGGAAGTTAGCCAGTTTTCTTAAGCCTAACATAGATAAACAATCATCCAATACAACTAACAACACACTAACAACCAATAATCAATAGCTAGGTTTCATTAGATCTAAGCAAACACAAGATAAAATTAGCCTAACATGTTAAACAAAAGACAAGCATAAGATAGAATCAAACAACACATAGACATATTGAATGATTAATTGATAACTTATCTTTCAATGAAACATGGAAGATCTCAAGGCAAGAAGCCCTGAAAAAGTAGCTAAAATCGTCTTAGGGTTTTATCCCAAAATTCCACACACTAAGCTCTCTCTTAATGACAAAAAATTAGAAAACTATATATAGATTTTTGGATCTGACGGCGTCACCTTATGCATTGTGACGCCGTCACCTCGCCGCTTTTAGGGTTCCCGGGTGACCTTCTTGACGTCATCCCTCTTTAGCTCTTCAAAAATCCATTCTGGCTTATCAAGGCTTGACGCCGTCTAACCCTGAACGTGACGCCGTCCCCTTATGATTTAAGCCGTGACGCCCTTGATTTAGTTAAAGCGTGACGCCGTCAGAATTCTCATGCTAACTCACTGGCCCGTCATGAGTAAATTTCACGTCCACTTTTTCTTGCCAAGGCATGACGCCGTCCAGAGTAAATTGTGACGCCGTCAAAGGTAACTTTTAGCCGATTCTTGAGACTTTGCCGTTTTCTTCACTTTAATGCTCCAAAAACGTCCAAAATGCCTCCTTTTCCAGATTTCTCCTCAAAAGTACCTAAAATGACAAAAGGAACGATTTAGGGCAATATTTGATCAAATAAATACGATTTCGGGCTTAAATGACCCCTTAAAAGCGGTACACTTTTCGCCTCATCAAGGCTTTAAGATGGCATCATCCGCTCCATGATTATAGCTATGGCCTATTAGGGAAATTGATATAATTACTCAATTTAATGAGCTTAAGTTAGTATGGTTTTAATGATTTGTTGGTGGGTTTCAATTGAGTGCAGGAAGGGAGATTATTATCGGTATCTTGCTAAGTTCAAGTCTGGCAATGATAAGAAGGAGGCAGCTGACCAGTCACTTAAGGCTTATCAAGTAAGTAGTCGTTATGGTGGCAATTAGTTTACTTCTCTTATCCCGTTGTGTGCTGCTAAATCCTGGCAGTACATTAGAAAAATGGACCATTATGATATTTTCTATTTTTTGTAATTTTACGCTTTCTATTTATTGGTGAGTTTGTGTTAGAGCTGGGTGTAGCCTGTGATACACGTGACTTGCGCCTGCGAAATGCAAAACAAAAGATAGACTTTTAGATTGTACTGCCTTGATATGCTTACAAACTCTGTCCTGAGAGATACTCAAAATACTAATAAGAATGGTAACAACACTTACTTTCTGGATGACAATAGTATAAGGACAAGTGAAGAATCCAATTATGTCGAACTGAAGTTGAATCAAAAAAGGATGGTAGTAACTTTGCCTAAATAATATTCAAATGTTGGGCCGTTTAACAATTAGGGGGTGTTTAGGATTGCCAAGTCATTACTATTATTGCAGAGCTATGACATGTGGATGACGCAACAAGTGATGTTTGCGATGGCAGTTAGCTGCATTCGAAATGGAAATTGGGGAATTTTGCCCCTACACCTGTGTTGAATATGTAAGCAGCCATAGCTTAGTTCCAATTTAGTCAGAATCATTTAGAAATTTTAATGATATGAAGGAGGGTAGGATTGATGAGGGAAAAGCTACACTTCATATGAAACAAGACATGCAGAGTGAATATGGTAACATGTATGACCTCATTGCGTATAGGATCAAGGCAAGTTTGTTTTCTAACACTGATATACTATTTTTTTTTAAGTAAAATTTGTTATTCGCCTTCAGTTTGTTGTAATTTATATTATAATGTTTGGATGGTGCAGGGGGTATATGAAGAATGTTGGGATTAGATTTTTCAGAAATTGCTAACAACTGATGCAAACGAATAATAGGTGAACCAAGTATCTTCATATTACTAAGATTTCTATGTTTTAGATTTTTCTTATTAGTTGTCATACTAATATTGACTTTTTTAATGTAGGAAAGTAGCGAAACTTTATCCAGATGGCACATGTGAGGTACGAACAAGAGTAGCGCTTTGAAAATTGGTGGGGTGAGTCAACGCAGGTTAGGGAACCCAGGTAGAGCCTCCTGAGCATGTTGACTGTTACCATCCTTGCACCTAACCAACAAAAGCACTTGACCATTGTCAGCAGGAAATGGTATGCGTATTTACCTACCCAACTGATGCATATTTCTTTTTGTTAATGCTTAAGGTTAAACATTGTTATTGTTAATGATGTAAATCATGCAATGATTGTCGAGATTCATGATAGTAAAATTTTGCTTCAACAAATATATTAATTGTCTGTTGCTTTATCATGTTATGAGTCGATTACTTAATTTATATTTTCTCTTTGTCATTGAAGGGGCTTTACAAAGTTCAGCCGTACTGATTATATTCAGTAGAAGTCTGAGAACCGCATCATGCCTGATGGTGTTAATGCCAAGGTAATTCTTTCTCATTTTCAGGAAACGTAGGATGTTGCTGTTGTGAGTTTGACTGTTCTGTCCATGTTCAGTATAAAGTATCGTAAATGCCAAGTTAATTTATTCTCATTTTCAGCAAACGTAGGAAGTTTGTGAATGTGACTCTTCTGTTCATGTTTAATAGCCTATCGTTTAGTACCTAGCTAATTTGTATAGTTTAAATAGCCAGATATGGGAAGGTGAATTGTTTTTGATAAATGTTTAATTGCAAACTGCATTAGTAAACTGACAATATGATTACAAAGAGTTATTTCTGCAGAGGTTTCAGTTAAATGATTTCCAGCTTTCGTTCCCAATTGAGAATCACTACAAACCTCAAATTTAACAGACTATTATATCATGACTTGCACAAGCTGGTAGTGGATGATTTATATTTTAAACACTTTTATAAAAGAAAATAGAAAAAATAGCTTATGTTTTTTATGTCTCTACAAACAGTACTGGATTTCACTAAAACTTTTATATTTCATTGTTAGCATTAGGCAATAATTGATGTTTGACCTGTTTGCTAATAAATAGATTAATATGAGCCATGTTTCATTTTTACGTTAACATGGGTCAATATGATGCTTAGCTTACAAGTAAACGGGTCATAGAGTTTGAAAGTTGCCTAAAGTGTAATTTAGTGCATAAAGCATGCTAAATTATCAGTTTCTAATATAGATGTCTAACAAAAAAGTGATTTTACTAGAAAAAAAAAATCTTTTCACATTCTAAGCTACAAGTGCAGCTACTGTAAGTCTTACGATACTTGAAGGATTGGATCAGCCAATGAATCATTGGAGAGACAGATTTAAACCCCAAGACAGATTGCCCTAATCCAATTAGCTAGATAGGTTGATGGATAGATATATTCCCGCTCGGTGGCATAAGTTTACTCGATAGCATCCTTTTTACCACTTTATTTTTCGGGCTTAAATTTTATGGAATTTGTTGATTAGTATTATTTCATTTATTGTAAATTGTAGGATAAAAAGATTACATTTGTGTGCTTCAGTTCTATTTCTTAAAGTAGCAGGTATATATAAAGTAGCAAGAATACTTTTAGGTTGGGTTTTGAAAATCATGTTCTATAGTTGAGACGACTTCATTTGTTTCATGCAGCCCAAGATAAAGCTTGCATCCCAATTAAGGATAATGTTGTTGCACGATTGTACCCACAATTCTTGGATCTTTAAAGGTTAAGGCTGGAGGTTTAATGCCCTTTTTTCTACCTTAATGTCAATAAGGTATAATATACTCCTTGGCATTTGCATCCTTTAGTATCTCTTATAATCTTTTATACAATAAGGGAAATCACTGATTTAGAATCAAATTATGAGGTGCTAAAGTGAAGGATGAAGATAGAGTTTCGGTCTTTGGTAGTGTTGGATTTTCTATTGTTGTTGTTTTAATTTAAATACGTGTAATAAAGTTGTTATTACGTATTTGAAGGTGTTTTGTTTATGTGTATTCAAAAATATACTTATAAAAAAAGTGAACTTATCATTTGCATTCAATTAGTTAATATTGGTCTTAATATAAAAGATTATTTAGCCTATCTCTGCTCTAATTTGCATATTACTCATGTGACATCAAACTTTAATTACGTTATGTGTTAGTATTGTGATTTTAAGAAAGCTGGTCAAAGAGAAATTGCATTATTCATATGCGATGTTCTTCATCACAAATAGCCCAAGTAATTTATGGGTTTCAACATCAAACTTTTCTTCTAAATAGGTGAACAGTAAAGAGCCCATTTCAATGGATGATACAACTAATGTTAGTCTTGAGACTGTAAAGTGTTCATGTGTTGAAAATATCAAGAAAGTTTCAAGTCCAATTCTAAAGCTCACTCAAAGACAAAAATTGTCAAGACACGGTCCTTTCTTACTACCTCGGGAAGTCTTCATCTTGAGAGTTGTACATAGGCTTTGGAAGTGTATATGCATTTGGGCCAAGGTTTGAATCATAAATCAGTCTCGAAAAAAATATTTTTTTGGGAGAAATTGGATGATTGAAACCGAAATACCATTCTCAGAACTTGAAACTCTTTTTTAATATATTAAGATTCACACATTTAACTTATTTGTTGTTAATTGCATTTGTTTTTTACTTAACCAGGTAAAATCTGTTGTGCTTCACACCTTGAATGAATTGTGAAGTTATAGGGTGATGGCCAATCGCGTGTTGATCGTTATCAAGAACAACAGCAACAACATTCAGCAGGCGTGAATGTCGACAAAAAATCTGAACGACAGATTGACGAAGGCATTTGGTTTGTGTGTTCATAGGGGACACACCACAATCCAGGTCCGTCTGCGGATAAGAATGGTGGAAAGGTACGCCTCGACATGGGATCGACTCCGACAATTACATTGTATAAATGTTGAATGAACATAGTACCTGTGCTTTGATGGTATCGTAATATATAGTTGCTGTATATGTTTGTAAATAATGGATCGTGAAATTTAATATTTTGTGTTGTTTCAAACAAAGCTCCATTTACAAACAATCTAATATTTCAAGCTTATTAAATTTAATTTACAAGCATTGTTCTCTGTAATGTTTTGCGTTTTGTGATTCTTAATCAATGTGGATGATTGGATATTGTATATTTATACTGAGAAGTGACAGACTGAAACTAAGGGCCTAACTCAAAACACCAAAAGAGTTACAGCCTATATCATCCCCAATCAATTGTCATCTTGGTGAAGCCAAAGAAACGGTTGCGGCTGCATACAACGTTGATGCTCTTTCAGGTAACTTGATGTCTATATTTTTTGTACTGCCGAATGAAATTCTGTGATTACGACCACACATAGGATAATTATGCTCAGCATAATCGTAAGTTTATTTAGTTTTAGAAAATTGGCTTATAGAGACATACATGATATTTGGCTAATATTAATTCATTGTGTTTAACCTATTAAAAGGTTAATAACAATATGTGATTTTAGTAAATCATTTGGACTGAGTTATTTAATAAACTGAGCATGAAATCAATCTGTGACGACGAATTGGAAACATGTAAAAAATAGTGCATTAGGCTTAGAAAATAACATGAACATAATACATTACTTTGACATAAGCAACAAGTGCTTAAGCCAAAAAAATAAAAGTGCAGGAATGAAAAAAAGAAATAGTTTAGTAGGCTTCACAAGAATGGCAGTAAGCCTCGAGTCTTTGTCCAATTTCAGAAGGTAAAAATAAAAGTGCAGGAATGAAAAAAAGAAATAGTTTAGTAGGCTTCACAAGAATGGCAGTAAGCCTCGAGTCTTTGTCCAATTTCAGAAGGTAGTTTGTTGTTAAACATTTTATTTATATATTAAGAATTGTGCTTAGACTATGTTGATTAATTCATAGAATTTAATCGAGCATCCAAAAGAAAATTTGGAAAACATTGTTCTACGTTTTTTTTTAGTAAATTACAAGGATTTTTTTAATTATTTATTCGTTACATATGCTTTTCTGTAATATGTGAAATAAGAAACACCGAGCCCTTGGTAACATTCACAATGTAGTGGGTGCTCGAACCAGTTTTGACACTGGAATGCCAATCACAAGGTTTGTATTTCTCCCTTCTCTTGATTTGGCAACTTAATGATTAGGTCAAGTTAAAGTCAAGGGTCAGACGGGTCATCCCACTCAAAAAACACGGGTCAGACGGGTCACTTTACGATGAATCACTGCAGTTAAAAGGCGCGGGTCAGACGAGTTTTTTGTATCAGGTGTGCCAAGTTCTATATGCTAATCCAACACATTGATGGTCAAGTTAAAGACACGGGTCAGACGAGTCATCCCACTACAAAAACATGGGTCAGACAGGTCACATTGGTCAGACGAGTTTTTGTATCAGATGCCAAGTTTTATATGCTAATCCAACACATTGATGGTCAAGTTAAAGAGACGGGTCAAACGGGTCATCCTACTAAAAAAACACGGGTCACAGTAAGATGGGTTACTGCAGTTAAAAGGCATTGGTCAGACGAGTTTTTTTTGTAAGTGTGCCAAGTTGTATATGTTATTTCCAACACATTGATAGAATACATTTGGATGTAGTGCAACCTGTATAACATTAACAAAAGCCATTACATATTGCGCGGGCTTCGACGACTATCAAGAAAAAATACAACTAAACATAAACTAATACATTTTAAACAATGATAAAAAACACCGTACTTAAAAAACACATTTTCGTTAAGTAACACCATCAGAAGTAAAATTATAAAAACCCAATAAATAGTGGCCCGGTACGATATTAAAAATAATTTACCACTAACTAACACCATCTAACATCTTATAATTATGATATTAAAAAATAAAATAAAACAAACATCCTTAAAAATAATTTTAGAATAACTAAAACCATCCAAATTATAATTACAAGTCATGCCCGCCCATTGGGCGGGCTTTGAAGTCTAGTATATATATATATATATATATATATATATATATATATATATATATATATATATATAATATATATATATATATATATATATATATATATATATATATATGTATATATATATATCAATCTATTAAGTTTTTATGACATGTAACGGAATAAAATACTAGTCGAGTGGTTTAAAGTATGAGGTTGTAATGATTTTAAATGACCACTCGAACGGTGATGATCACAACTCGTGTGTTCGAGACGAATTGTTCTGCTTTATATTGCGGTTTGTGACGAGTTGGGCCGTGGCCCATCATTAAATGGAACGAACTATAATGAACCCACTTCTATGGGTTGTACGAAAAGGCCAGTGGCCTGAGTTTTTGGCTACATGGGCTTCGGCCCAAGTTGATTATTTAAGACTCAAAGAAACTTTGGCCTGGTGAATTTGCTTACTAGCCCACACCATGCGATTTGAAGATTTCCAGTATATTACATATTTTAGAAAAAAAACAGCACATGAGTTTACAATGTTTTTGTGGAGCAGCCTTGTGAGGAAAAGGGCTCGAACCCTGAACCTGACTAAGGCATGATTTAAAAAGCTTGGTCTCATATGTGAACCCTTTGTGAGACGAGTGAAGTGAGCACCCAATGGGTGTCATTTACGACACAATTGGTCGACCCGAACCAGAGGAAAAGAGCTAGCCAACCCAAGCTCGAGATGAGCTCCGTGACCATAACTAATGGTCTCTCGGCTCGTCACAACAAGCATGTAACTATGACTTCTTTTACATGAGCCTAAGGGTACTTAGACCCTTGTCTCGAGACGACATTCAACGGAGCATAACCTCCCATACGGTTATGAAAAGATCACGGCTGGATTTACTATCACAAGTACTCGAGTTACACTCTTTGAGTTGAGTACAACACAACTCTAGTATCGAGTACAAGGTTAACCAATTCGAATCAAAAACTCAGATTTTGAGTATCAAATACACTCTATTCAAACCACATTTCAAAACACTTTGTGCACATATCATTCGACTGGGAATCCAAGTGACCAAATCTTAACGCAAACACAAATTCATTCGAGCAACTTATGAATTCAACTCACATGAACGTAAACACGGAAAAACACAAGACAGACGAGGTGAAATCTTAACACAATCACATCGATTCGAACACGACCTATCAACAATGATTTAAGCTCGACTCAAATATTAATTTTCTTTCGTATCCTAGATTTAATTAACACAATTTCTGTTTAAGATTCGATAAAAGAAATTTACAAGACATCAAACACAACCTATTTAACGACCTACAGTTACTGATTTCGAGCCAACATTCGTTCTTAATTTGTGTTCTAGTTTATCCCGTTTTTAAAACCTTTTTGGCCACACCACAACATAACATCATCGACAAAATCTTATTGCCACATATTACATATCAACAACAAGAAATATATACGATTCGAGAAGAACAAGAGTACAACGATTTGAATTCAATAACAATGGAAAAAGATTGACCTTACAAAGAGGATTAGAAGCCGATTACAAGAGACAAACAATAAACCCAATCTGATTTCCAAGCAACTCCACACACCCCTGCTTCCTCTTGAGCCCTTCGATTGATAGATATGATTTGTGGTGAGATGGGATTGTGTGGTTGCATCACTGGAAATCGGTGGTTCATAAAGGGGAAATTGTGACAAGCCTTTGGCTTTCTTTTGATCTCCCAAAGATGAGATTTTGCCATTTCTAGCTTTTCTCCCTCTCCATTCCTCGATCTCAAGGCCGTTTAACTTATGGGGAGCGGGTTTAAGAATCGAAAAACACCCTAGGGAGGCTCAAAAGTACTAGATGCCATGTATAAATGGTGATGGTTGGGGTTGATGGTGATGTTGCTGGGTTTTATCACCAGGAAAGTCAATACATAGGTTGGACTGTTGTGGGGGTGAGATCGAAGGAGAAAGAGAAAAAGATATAGTGTCACGTGTACAAGTGAGTGGGTGGGTGTTTTACTTGTTTTATTTGTATTGTGTATAACCCGTGTTCTGTTGAGCTGAGGTGAAATCGTGGTACCTCGGTTTCACATAAACGTGAAAAACATAAATCTGGAGCCGTTTTTATAATACTGATATAAAATAAAATTTATTGACTCCGAAAATGAATTATAAAGTTTAACCATTACTAACGTGGTGTCGGTACGCGTGTGGTGTCGGTTTTCAGGAAAAACAAGATAACCTCTCGTTTTTGTTACGTTGGTGTCTGTAACTGTCAGAAAGTGATAAATTCACTTTTTCTGATAAATTCAAATAGTTTTGGTGAGTTATTGTATGCTACTGCGTGCGGGTTTGCTTCCCGTAATAGTTATGTAAACACATAAATGTTCAGTCTAACAGTTGTGTAATAATAAATTAACGTTTATTATTAAAATATTACGCCTTAGAAGGAAAACCGTCCTTGGTTTTCACTTAGAGTTACCCGATGAATTTAAGAAAAGGTGTGGGTATTTACGCTTGATCTCGTCCTCACGTTCCCACGTGTATTCGGGACCTCTTCGAGAGTTCCAACGAACTTTAACAATAGGAATGCGGCTTTGCTTAAGCCGTTTGATTTTCCGATCCATTATTTCGACAGGTTCTTTGATGAAATTCAGTCTCTCATCCACCTGGATTTCCTCCAAAGGAATGGCAAGAGTTTCGTTTGAGAGACATTTCTTCAGGTTGCTCACATGAAACACATTGTGTACATAGCTGAGTTCTGATGGTAACTCGAGTCGGTAGGCTACCGGCCCGATTTTGGTGATGATTTTGAAAGGTCCAATGTAGCGGGGATTTAATTTCCCACGTTTTCCAAAATGAATCACGCCTTTCAATGGTGATACTTTTAACATGACGCGATCACCAACTTGGAACTCAAGTGGTTTTCGTCTCTTGTCTGCATAGCTTTTCTGACGGTCTCGAGCCGCTTGCATTCGGCTCTTGATTTGCACAATCTTTTCGGTGGTCTCTTGTACTAGTTCGGGACCAGTGAGCTGGCTTTCTCCGACTTCAGCCCAGCATATAGGTGATCTGCAATTTCGACCATAAAGGGCCTCATAGGGTGCAGCTTTGATGCTTGTGTGATAGCTGTTATTGTAGGAAAACTCAGCTCAGATGCCTATCCCAACCGTTTCCAAAGTCTATCACATACGCTTGCAGCATGTCCTCTAAGGTTTGAATGGTTCACTCACTTTGACCATCTGTTTGAGGATGGTATGCGGTGCTTATATCAAGATTGGTACCTAAAGCATCCTGTAGTGATCTCCAAAAGTTCGACGTGAAACGGTTTCCTCTATCGGAGATAATAGAGATCGGAACTCCATGTCTTGCCACGATCTCCTTTAAATACAATCGTGCCAGTTACCCGTGCCATCATTTTCCATGATTGGTAAGAAGTCGGTGGACTTAGTGAGACGATCGATGATTACCCAAATAGTGTAATAACCATTAGAAGTTTTGGTGGTTTTGGGGTGAAGTCCATAGTTATACGTTTCCAAATTTCCATTCTAGAATTTCTGGTTGCACTAGCAACCGTAATGGTTTCTGCTGATCAGCCTTAACTTTGTGATGAATTACAACTTTGTTTGGGTGGACACCACTAAATTTTTCTTGGTCTTAAACCCTCCCTCTGGTCTAAACCCTGGTAGCGTAAAGTTTAATCCTATTCTGATATAAGGTGGTAGGATGGCTGGTCCTTAAGGTTTGTTCCGAAATTGGGTGTCTCCCTTTTCAGAGGCAAGGGTAAAACTTTATTCGAAAACTTTATTTGTGTAGTTGTTTATACAAATTTGACCAAAAGGGTTTTCCAAGCAATACACATTTCTTTGTTTGAAATTACTAGTTATGTAAAGTGGTATGACCTCGGAAGATTTATCATTTAGTAAAATATATTTTTAAACATGTTGTAGATAAAACAATTTTTCCAAAGCTGACATTTAGTTATCCCTTAATATGCCAAAATCTTGATAAAGTTTGACCAGAAAATTTTTTACCTATCAGAATGAGTATTTCAAAAAAATGTCACTACGAGTTTTATGATCGATATCAACTCATTTTTAAAGAACGGTCCTTAAAGGGAGAATATCAAAGGAGAAGGTGTAGTTGGGTATGTACATCTACATATGTTTCGAGTGTCCAAAGACATATCCTAGTTGTCAAGGCTGAGTAGGGCTTGATGTTTAATATCAGGCGAGCTTGTAGGTTTAAGTATTCGACTTACTTAAGCCGTGCTAATAGGTGTCATGACTTAGATTGTTGCACTAATGGTCTGGAATGAATAAATCAGTCGGATACTATGCAGAGAGATGTCTTACTTGTTTACAAGTGAGGACTGTGTATGGATGATCGTTCGGTATGTTAAGGCTTTCTGGCATTTCGGTGTGGAAGTGATGTCAAAAATAATGGGGTTGAGTCATCTAGACTCCTAGAGTGCACCATATTATAAGGTTAATGGTATATTGATACTCTAACCTATTGCATCTGCTACTTATAAGGAACCTCATTATGAGGAATGAAGAGGATAGATTGTACTTTGACGAAGTAATGTCAAAATATGATATATCAATATCTATAGTCTGAGGCGGAGGTGCTTGATTTACCTCTAAGGTTTGGTTTAGTGAGTAACGGTGTTTTGATAAAACCTCATGCCCTAGACCAGCTTGTATTCCCAAAAAATTAGTGAAGGGTTCGACATTTGTCTCCACGATAGTGGTTCGGGTTGACTTTGTAACGTCTTAAGGCTTCTGTTGGGTTACTAGTCAACTTCTGGTAATTCTCTAGATCCTTAAAAGCTTAGTGGTTCACTCATTGTTCATTTCTGCTGAAGGGTCCTTCTTGTGTTGCTATGATTTTATTAACATACGGTACGCGAACAAGTTTTATTTATTTATTTATTTATTTTTTCATCATAGGTGATTACGGAGTGGTATTTCGACATCCAGTATACACGGAGGCGATGTCGAATCTCCAGGTTTTGTGGGCATAGGATCATCCAGCTAGTACGGGGAGTTTTATACGTCTAGAGTACAACCTTGAAGGATGGTGTTGATTGCTACTAGCAGTTAGTTGGTTGGCTCAGTAGTGTACCCGATACTTAACGCGGAGAGTATAACCTTGTAGGACGATGTTGGTTGCTACTGGCAATTGGTCAGTCAAGTTGTTCAAGTATTTAGCGTTCTGCGCAGAAGGTAAAGTCTCTATTAAGGATCTGAATATAACCATCGCAACTATTTGACACAATTGCTATAAGGCAAGGATATGTTTCAGTCGCATACGGGATTATGAGTTTATCCAGTAGCTATCAAATTTAAAGATTTGTCTGATTGATGATGAGGTGTCTCAGAATTGGAAGGGGTAGTGTACAATGAGATGCTAATCGGTGGAGCTGTTCGATGATGGCTGGTGATTTTTATGTGGTAAGATTGCGTTGAAGTCTATTTGGTTATTGTGCTTTTAGCACAGATGCCCAAATCTTTCACTACTTTTATGTATCACACACGCGAGTTTTTGATTTCTCGAAATAGAAATAGAAAATTTGTCTTTTGGTGAAAATTTTAAGGTAACCATTCCTAGCACAGCATGATCCTACCAGAATTATACATAGGTGATCAGGCTTTGTATAATTAAGGTCCAATGATGCAATGCTGGGTTTAGTTACAAGAATTTATATCGGTTATTTTGTTTATGAGGTAGAAGTACGAAATACTTTTCAAAGAAGTAATTAGTTTACAAGGTGATAACATGATAGTTTATAGGGCGGTTTGCAAAACCGTTTATAGGGTAGTAGGAAAAACACTTTATTCTCTACAAGATAGTAGAAAAGTTGCAGTTTGGTTTGTGATTAATAGCGGAGTAGTTTCGTAGAATAATAAACAAATGGTTTGTGAGGGTGACCGCAAAATAGTTCATAGTGAAATAGCAAAACAGTTTATTGTTTCATGAGATAACGACTAAAGTAGCTCATAGGGGAGCAAAATAGTTTATGAGACCATCGTAAAACTGATAGGATGATTGTAACATAGTTTACAAGATATTATAGAAACCGTTTGATGGTTTATGAAATATTGGTAAGGTAGCAAATTGGTTTATTACACAGGAATCAAAATAGTTTGCAAAAGGTAACAAAGTGGTTTATTAGATAGTAGCAAAATTTGTAGTGCATCGGGCGACATTTAATGCATTCAGTTGATATAAGATTGCAGATAGTCGTGTGTCAATTAAGCTTACAACTTAAAATAGCCAATCAAACAATCCATACAATACAATGGGTTTCACATAAAGGTACTAATAAAGTCTTATAGGAATACATCTTAAGAGAGTCCAAACTTAGGTCTCGTTATATAGGACAGTTGACCCTTTTGACATCGCGTTCAAGTCATGTTTTCCTCCTGTTTCAAAGTTTCTTGATACTTCGGTTCCTTGCACTCCTTTTTGTAGTGCCCCTTCTTTCCGCACCCATAACAGGTCACATTAGCCTTCCGAGTGTTCCGTGGCACTATCTTTGCTTTTGCAGGGGTTTTGAACCTACAACCTGTAGCCAAGTGTCCAACCTTCTGGCATTTGTGGCATCTCACGGTGCAAGACCCGTTGTGGTGTAGTTTGCAACGACTACACATTGGCAATTTTCCAGCATAGGCCTTTCCGTTACTAGATTCGGCAATGCAAGTTTCGACCAACTTTGGCTTTCTGGGAGGTTGCGGAACCTTTTCGTTTCCTTGGTTGTTCTCCTGTTTCCTTTTGTTGTTGTTGTTGTTGTTGCGGTTGTGATTGTCTTTGTTGATACCTTGAGCAATCCTAGTTCACACAACTTGGCCCATTATATTATGTGCCATGTGGATGGCTTCATGCATAGTAGTAGGCTTGAATGAGGCAACATCCTTTCGAATCTCCGGGGAGAGTCCCTGGATGTACCGGTCCAGTCTCTTGTACTCGGGTTCTGTCATAGCAGGGCATAGATGTGCCAGCTCGTAGAAGCGGGTGGTGTACTCGATGACATCATATCCGTTCATAGTCCAATCCCCTATTTCTTGTTCCATTGCTCGTAATTCGCTCTTCGAACAGTATTCTGCAATCATCATTTTTCTCAGTTCATCCCAAGGAACTGAGTAGGCGGTATCGACTCCTACTAATTGAACATAGGCATTCCACTATGCCAGGGCACGTCCCTGAAACGTGCAAGTAGCAAACTTGATTTTGTCTTCCTCGAAGCAGTTTCCACATCGAAGTAGTGATTCCACATCTTCGAACCATCTGCACATTTCCACTGCACCTTCATTTCCATTAAAAGTGCGGGGCTTACTGTCCATAAACTCTTTGTAAGAGCAACCACAAGCTGTGGGCTCCACTCTGGCTGTAGTTCCACTGACTTGGTAGGCAGCAATTGTCTCTGCAACTTCTTGTGCTATGAGTTGTTTCATGCTTTCGGAGTGTAGAGTTTGTCTCTAAGGCGACATGTTCCTTCAAGAGGAGAGAGAAAAGTGAGACGTAGTAAAAGTGTGTCATAAGGATAGATGTTCTGGGGCGACATGTTAATTGGTGATAAGTTCGGGTCGTAATTAGATATGTTGGCAAGTTTCCGTATGATAGTATAACAAGTGTTTCGAAGGAATGAGGTGAGCGTTCGAACTCGGAGTCGGGTAGTGAAATTGTGTAGGGGAAGGTAAGTTGTGACAAATACGGTATGTATATGTAGAAAATACCTTTGGTATATAGTATAAATCATCAACGGTAAGACGTATCATATAGTTGTGTCAAGTAAAATAGTAATTAAGGCAACAGGCTTCGCAGGCAAGTGGCGGTCATAGGGACTTGTTTTTGTAAAAAGTGGTTATAGTTTAGGGTTTATATGTACCTAGTTCTCTATAACCTAGGCTCTGATGCCAATCTGTAACACCCCCAAAATCTGGTATTTGCGGAAGCATTCGGGTCATGGGGTGCTACTAAATTGAAAATCACAACACAAGGTAGTAAAGAACGGAATACATACTCCATTTTAATACATTCAACCAAGTTAAAAATCAGTTTACAATATAGTTTGAGTTCATGAAATAAGGCCCATAAATTCAGTTGTCCCAGTAAAAAACAAGTCATACTTAAAATGCCGCAGTACTTCAGACAGTAGTCTATGACCCTTGCCGTGCCACAACCTTGTAATAATCAATCAGCTTAAACACCTGAGAAAAACATGCTAAAGGTCAGCAAAAAGATGGTGAGTTCATAGGTTTATCAAATAGCAGTAAAATCAATAATTTGGACCGTGAGTTTGGTATATGAACATTACAATGCATATAATGTCATATAAAAATAGTCTATTACGCTAGCACTAATTTCATTCAACCAAAGCTATCACAGTGTGCATGCTCTAGAAGCATGTTAAATATAGAGGCCTGGCAAGTGTTTATCCCAGACACTTGTGTTTCGACATGGTATACGTTCGTTTGCCTATCCGGTCAATCCGAACGGGGACGTTACTCCCAATAGATCTATTTATAACATTCGCGCTTCCCAGCAGGAATTGACGGTTCATGAGTTTGGGCAATTTGGGACATAATCGTGCTTAGGCTAATCCACGTAATAGGTTGATAAAACAATAGTGTTGGTCCATAAAATAGTTTGCATGTTTCTCACCCCAATTGTAAAACAAGTATAAATAGAGTGGGATTATAAACTCACCTTGGTAAATAGCAGTCAGATCACAAAATAGTTCAGATAGTGTTCAGCACCAACACGCGACCTAGATTAGTAAGGTTTGTTTTAGTTCACAGTCCAAATTCAAGAACTTCAGATGTTTTAAAGAGTTTATGTTATCGTTGCTGGTGTGGCAGCATTTAAGTTGGAACAATGTTCTAACATTTGTAGGTATTGGCTCGTTGGAAGTGTATAAGTGTACATTAGAGAAAGATCAAGACGAATAAGCTTTCGGATTGACAGAAATTGGAAGACTACGTACGGAAGACAATTACTATCGCATGTCAAACGTTGACGACATATGGAAACGTTGTCGTTAAGTGAGTATATATATTTTACCAGGTGTGTGTACATGAGTAAGTGTGTGTATGATGGTGTGTGTATATGTATATTCGTACATACATATAGTTTTTGTAAAGGAATGTTACATTTGAAAGTTTCTCATCATGGTTTATGTCATTTCACGATAAGTTAACCATTTGTGTATATAAGTAATTCCTCGTATTAATAAAATTTGTAAAACTTGTGTTTTGAAAATAATCGTTTCATAATCTAACGACTTATATAAGTTTTGATAAAACATTTCGAGTTATATGCCAATAAAAACAATGAACTAGTTTATATTTCCAAATTTAGTGTTTCAACTTGTTTATATATCGTTAGATATGTAAAATATGTTTTTCATTGTATGCATTGTGTAAAACCCCAAAATTAAATAATCTGAAATGACTAAAATACCCTCTGAATTTGAACTTTTAAGAACTTATGAAAATTATGTAAGTAACATCATGATACTTAACCTAAAATGATTATATCCTAAGTTATGTAATGAATTAAGCTCCAAATAAAATAAAAAAAACCATACATTATAAGATTACGTACAAAATAAAATTCCTACAACACTAACTAAGCTTGTCGAATTTCTCTTATGTATAACACTATAATTTTCGGCCCAAATGTAAATTAGAAGAGATAATCATGCACTTAACACTAATTGATTAGCCCATTATGAGGATCCATTCATTCCTTATTTGTACACAATCAAATCACACGGTTTTCTTTTATTTCCCATAACCGAACCAAATCAAAACCCTAGCTTTCTCTTACTAGAAAATTCGGCCTCCATTTGTCTCTCCCATTCGATCCATAGCAGCAGCCAAAGGAAGGTTTTGGTTGTGTTCTTGTTCATTCGTATCAAAGGTAATCTCCTTTTCATCATGTGTGATCCATACGAATCGTGGGAACAAACCCTAATCGACTATTTTTTTTTTCTTTTGTTGTTCTTTGCCGTGCGTACCTCAAAGAGAAGAAGGAAGGAAGAGAGTTGGAAATTCGTGTGCTCTTGTTCTTGTGTTTTAATCACGCTACGAGGGTAATGTGTATCATACTTTCGTGTTTAAATCCTTGTCATATTCATTCATCTTGATGTTCTTGTCGAATATAGATCACATAAAATGATAAATATAAGTTACATAAAATGATAAGTGTTAACAAGGAATAACGATTAAGAAACCCTAATTATGAATCGACCTATGCACATGAATCAGAAATTTAATTGTTATGAACATGTTTATGATATATAAGAATCGATCTAATGTGTTTTTGAATCATATGTGAAGACCTTGTGTTAATATATGAGTCACTAAAATAGTTATACATAAAATGATAACACCAGTTACTAATCAGAAAATTAGTCCGACTTTAATCGATTGTAATTAAATGATGGTAACATGTATTTGGGTGTTTTTGGAGTCTAAAACTAAATTCAAGAAAATAGCTTTCTGGGAAAATTAACCTTGTAATTTTTAGAGGTCGAGAAGGCAACTTTTTGATTTTTAGAAAATTAAGTGTCAATCGAAATTCTTATGTCTGGAAAATTCGTCTGTGTTTTTAAATTTTAATTTGCAAACCATGTTGAATTAGAAGACTCCCTTTTAGCTGAGTAATATTTCATATGTATATTAATTACTAGAATTTTTTTTGATTTTTATAAATTATCTTGAAGGGGTAACATAATACAAACTTTTCGTATATTAAAGTTGATCAGGAATCTGAACGAATTGGCAAAATGGATTTTAAACTATAGTAATACTAAATAATAAATTCTGGACAAATTAGGGTAAGTTCTTAAGACATATAGGTACGTGTGTGAATTTTTGGGAATTTTATTTCTGAGTTCTTATATGGATAATAAATTCGACAAAACAGTACCAGTTCAAGTGTAAAATCTGTTAAAAGGTGTATAAGATATTAAAAGGGTATTATGTGTTTATTCTCCAAACTAAAGGGTTTAAATTGTCATTTTTCTGAAACTAAATGACTTAACTTGTGAAAACATGTAACTTGATAATATTTACATCTTATACCCTAATCTAATCATAATGACACTATAACCCCTAAACTTATTATAATTGCATAATAAACCCTAAAATTATGAAAACTACATTATGAACCCTAAACTTATGTAAATGTAAACGACATTATGAACCTTAAGCTACTAATATGGTCATCTTTAATACCTTAAGTTGATAAACGGGAATGTTAATAACTAGTGTTACTAAATATGGAAACTTGCTATTTTTGGAAAGTTACCTAAAATGGAAGGACAATTAAAATGAAACCTTTATGACTACGAAACTTATAAGTACAATTATGATTATTTGTAGATCGGGTGAAGAAGGAGTGATCTCCTGCTTGCTTTTCATTTCATTGCTTTGCTTGCGTATTTTGTTAAGGTACAGATATTCTTTCCCTTCTCAGTGGGGATATTTTCTATCGATCCTATGCCTGCTATGTTTCCCTTAGTTGATTCATGACATTCATTGTATGATTGTTATTCCTATGATCCCTTCTGACATTTATTTAAATGTCTCTGCCATGCTTTGCTTATTTGTTTGCCATGCTTATTTGAGTTACTATCTTGTTTCTCTTGCCATGCTAGATTATGATTATTTATGCTATGATAGACCCGTGCCTGAGCTTACCTAGTTCTGGAGGTACCAGGACCATGTCTTTGATGGCACCTTAGGCATGACACTCCCGTAGAGGTGTGATAGATCTACGGCGTTCCCCCCTATGTATATGTATTATAACGCGTTCACTATTGGCCAACCTTATGTGTGTTTAGTCTAGTACTGACATACATACTTATGTTAGAGAGCGTATGGATGCATCCTAGGTTTTATGTTTTATGTGATTATGGTGACCAGGTGGTGTGTGCCTTGCACTCCTTCTCACATTATCTTTATTTTATTTACTTAGAGGTCTCCCCTCTTTGTATACTTGTATTTGCTTTAGTATGATTTGTTAGATTATGTATGGAGTTCTTATGGCACATCCTTATATGAACCCTCCTTTATTTTCATTTCTTTTCTTGATTCATTTTCTTATTCAGTTCTCATACACTCTTGACTTTTAGTTCTCTTTAAAATCCGTATGACTTTTATGATTATACTTTTCGTTTGGTATTCTTATTCCTTCGTTGCTTATGCTTATTTACCGTTATGTTATGTTATATATATATATCTGTTCACTGGGCTTTTTAAGCTCAGCCGCATTTCTTTCCGTGCGGCACGTTTTAGTTTCGGAAGCTGGGTTATGAGTGGAGAGTACATTTGGACTTTTCTGGTTTAGAGATGACTAGAACGTTTACAAATTGTAGAACTTAGAATTTATTATTGTTCCCTTTGTAACCTTGTATTTTCAGATTTTCCCTTTGTAACCTTTGAAAATTCTTTTGTATTAATTAAGTCATATGCTTATTTTTGCTTTGATATGTCACCATTACGTAATACTTCTACCCTTATCGGGTTGGGGTGTTACACGTTATGTCAACCAAAATGATTTACAAATTGAGGCGATTGTTATAAAACTCACGTTGGGTTTCTAATTATTCCGTATGATATTGATATATATATATATATATATATATATATATATATATATATATATATATATATATATATATATATATATATATATATCGAACTATTAAGTTTTTATGACATGTAACAGAATAAAATACTAGTTGAGTGGTTTCAAGTATGAGGTTGTAATGATTTTAAATGACCACTCGAACGGTGACGATCACAACTCGTGTATTCGAGACGAATTGTTCAGCTTTATATTAGGGTTTGTGACGAGTTAGACTGTGGCCCATCATTAAATGGAACGAACTATAATGAACCCACTTCTATGGGTTGTACGAAAAGGCCAGTGGCCTAAGTTTTTGGCTACATGGGCTTCGGCCCAAGTTGATTATTTAACACTCAAAGAAACTTTGGCCTGGTGAATTTGCTTACTAGCCCACACCATGGGATTTGAAGATTTCCAGTATATTACATATTTTAGAAGAAAAAAAAACAGCACATGAGTTTACAATGTTTTTGTGGAGCAGCCTTGTGAGGAAAAGGGCTCGAACCCTGAACCTGACTAAGGCATGATTTAAAAAGCTTGGTCTCATATGTGAACCCTTTGTGAGACGAGTGAAGTGAGCACCCAATGGGTGTCATTTACGACACAATTGGTCGACCCGAACCAGAGGAAAAGAGCGAGCCAACCCAAGCTCGAGATGAGCTCCGTGACCATAACTAATGGTCTATCGGCTCGTCACAACAAGCATATAACTATGACTTCTTTTATGTAAGCCTAAGGGTACTTAGACTCATGTCTCGAGACGACATTCAACGGAGCATAACCTCCCATACGGTTATGAAAAGATCACGGCTGGATTTACTATCACAAGTACTCGAGTTACACTCTTTGAGTTGAGTACAACACAACTCTAGTATCGAGTACAAGGTTAACCAATTCGAATCAAAAACTCAGATTTTGAGTATCAAATACACTCTATTCAAACCACATTTCAAACACTTTGTGCACATATCATTCGACTGGGAATCCAAGTGACCAAATCTTAACGCAAACACAAATTCATTCGAGCAACTTATGAATGCAACTCACATGAACGTAAACACGGACAAACATAAGACACACGAGGTGTAATCTTTACACAATCACACTGATTCGAACACGACTTATCCACAATGATTTAAGCTCGACTCAAACATCAATTTTCTTTCGTATCCTAGATTTAATTAACACAATTTCTATTTAAGATTCGATTAAAAGAAATTTACAAGACATCAAACACAACCTATTTAACGACCTACAGTTACTGATTTCGAGCCAACATTCGTTCTTAATTCGTGTTCTAGTTTATCCTGTTTTTAAAACCTTTTTGGCCACACCACAACATAACATCATCGACAAAATCTTATTACCACATATTTCATATCAACAACAAGAAATATATACGATTCGAGAAGAACAAGAGTACAACGATTTGAGTTCAATAACAATGGAAAAAGACTGACCTTACAAAGAGGATTAGAAGCCGATTACAAGAGACAAACAATAAACCCAATCTGATTTCCAAGCAACTCCACACACCCCTGCTTCCTCTTGAGCCCTTCGATTGATAGATATGATTTGTGGTGAGATGGGATTGTGTGGTTGCATCACTGGAAATCGGTGGTTCATAAAGGGTAAATTATGGCAAGCCTTCGGCTTTCTTTTGATCTCCCAAAGATGAGATTCCGCCATTTCTAGCTATTCTCCCTCTCCATTCCTCGATCTCAAGGCCGTTTGACTTATGGGGAGCGGGTTTAAGAATCGACAAACACCCTAGGGAGGCTCGAAAGTACTAGATGCCATGTATAGAAGGCGATGGTTGGGGTTGATGGTGATGTTGCTGGGTTTTATCACCAGGAAAGTCAATACATAGGTTGGACTGTTGTGGGGGTGAGATCGAAGAAGAAAGAGAAACAGATATAGTGTCACGTGTACAAGTGAGTGGGTGGGTGTTTTACTTGTTTTATTTGTATTGTGTATACTGTAGGATCCCACAAAAATCCACTATGATAATCCTCATTAATTAATCATAACCTCGAGTTACCGTCTACTAAAACCCATTTTGACGGGGAAATTTAAACTTTTCTTTTATTGTTATCATTACCACATTACATTTTGATGACGTATATTAAATAACAACACGTACCTCGAGACTCAACGATTCACACAAAACACCATTTTCACTAAATTTAAATTCCACCAATTGTGATAAGTATTAATAAATCTTATACAATAAATATATTTAACTTCCTTAATCTCATTTAATTATCACTAATAATTTTCATTCCAATTAATACCTAAACTACACTAACTACACTCCAAACGGGCCACATAAACTGTCCAAGCCCATCACCACCACACGCACCACAAGCCCAACTCCAAACCAAAATTTTCTTTTGTTATTTCATATAGGTTCGACAGCCAAACACCTCGAAAAACGCGACTCGTTCTTGTTAATCCTAAACGCGACACACCCATATTTTTGCACCATCTTACTCACCACCCACTAGACTTCATGTGTACCAAATTTCAAATTTAGATAACAAGTATTTTTATGGTTTTGAAGGACGATTTGTTTGTCCCATTTTAAACCAATCCGACATACGTAACCTATCGAAACTCAACCAAATCTTTCCCCGCTTGTTTCCACGTCTCACTAATGCTATTTTTAACATAATAGAATGTTTAGAAAATGGTTAGGACAGCAGTAGAAATCGTAGTTCGTTAAATTCAATGGACACCCACTTATTAATACAAACCAAAATATAAAAGTGTAAAACACACAAGATAAGTTATCCCCTCTTGTCTTAGCTGTCCAAAGATCATATCATGTCAAGATTACATTCTCTAGGAACCCTTAGATCACTGCCATGGCACAGTAGCAATCAATAATTGATTTGGAGACTTTGAAGTCAATAAGAAACGTGGGAAACTCTTACCTCTATATATACCACCTTCTTAAGCCCACATTGCCCACTTCCCACCAATTTCACCTCTCACTAGCCACCTTAAAAGTCCAGCAACTTCTGTCTCAACCCAGGAAACAACCAAGTAAGAAATAGACACTTTAAAATGGAGTTCGAACCTAGCTAATAAACTGCATACTCGCCCTTGTATTACCATTCGAACACCACTGCCATTTTACCACCTCTCTTTCACCTCTCCCACCCTACACCGCTCACATCTCACTCCCTCTCACTCATAAAATACCTTAGAAAACCCGGAGTCCTCTGTGGCTACGATTGGAAGCTTGTCGACTAAAGAAGGGTTACGTACATATAGGCGTATAAGTGGTATAACGAGTGTAGATTGTTTCTCTTGTGTCTCATTCGCCTCCACTCGACTCCCTACCGCCCTAGAGGCGTAGTAAGTTATCTCAAACCTTTTTAAAATTCATCACGCACGTTACTTCATCATCATGCATCATGTAATGAGCTCACTCGAACATATACAAATTCACTATCACGTTTTGCATGCATTCGTTATTCTAGCGTAACCCACATGAGGTGACGAGCCTCCATCTTGGAAGGCTTAGAGGTCGTCTCTCATGCCACTCTCACGTTTACATTTAATTGCATACACCGAACATTCATACTCAGCACACACACAAAAACTAAAACTGGAAAATACTTGGAAAAATATTAAGTGTTTTGTTTGTATAAAACAGTTCTAAGTCGCTTCAAATACAACTCCATAACTCTCGAATCGACTTAATAACTATACGTTATTTTTACCCGACCTATTTCACAACATGACTAACTATTAATTTCGTATAAATAACTTGTAGCCATAATCAAATCACGACCCTATAAAACTGCCAAGCTAGTCGCAGAAACATTAGATCCTTTTCAGAAAATACAAACCAAAAATCATTTTCGGTAATGGGCTAAACTAAAGCCAATTAAGCATCAGTGTTAGAACAGCCCAATACGCCCATGTGATACATTTTCAGACTTATAAAAATAGCCCAAGTTCAAACCCAAAACTATTTTCACGCCCTCGCCTCTAAATTTATTAACGGGCCTTAAGTTAAATCATTAATTGGCCCATTGATACAAAAATAAGCTCCTTTCTGGAATAAGCAATTGAAATAAGTTAAAATGAACTTAATAAAGTTATAGAAATTTTCAGAATATTTTTCCCGTTATTTTTATGCAAAAAGGACTAAAAATGTAACGCGACCTAACTAGAAGGACCAAAACTGCCAAACTATGAAACTTATGGACTGAAGCTGTGAAAACAGTTTATAGAGGACTTAAACTGACCATTGAATGAACTCCAAGCCTTATTTGTACTATTGGACAAGATTCGGACTATTATTGGACTATGGACTTAACCGAGGACTAACGACGTAACGCAAGCGCAGTTAGGGTAAAAAGTATAAAATCTGGAAAGGACAGGGACCAACTATTTCCACTTGACATTCTTAGTTTATTTTATACTTTTCACCCTTCACTTCATATGCATTTTACATTTTAGTTGTACATTATTTAAAGTTTCGTTATTAGAAATATTAGCGATTTCACTTTGCATATCATTTCAGCATATTTTGAGAAAGTAATATTTTGGGTCGATTGATATAAGAATCAAGATAATATCATATATGATATTATATTTTTAACTTGAGGCATTTTAAGCATATCACACTCATATCACCGATCAAATCGTTATACGATTTCTCACATCACACTCACTATTAGTAGTAAGTCAGAATCTTAGACTTCCCTTATATTCAGGTTTCGTATCGAAGACGTTTCCGTGATCGTTTCCATAAATCTAATAATTCTATCTTGTCAGATACGCTTCAGGTGAGTCGTGGCCCCTCCTATTTTAATACTTGGTTTATACTTTTTGGGGGAGATACATGCTTTAACTGTTTTAAGTTACTTTGAAAACTCTCATGATTTAATCAAAATCATCCACTATGCTTTACATGTTTGAATCACCCTTGAGAGAAATATATGTTCGTTATATGTGCAAGTTGCTTGCTTAGCTTAAACACTGAATTTGAACGATAACATTTTCAAACTACTTGATGTAACTTGACACCGAGATTCATTGTATGTATTCATATAACAAATGAATGTACTGTTAACTTTACTATGATATTTCTACATTTCACTAGAAATAATTGCCAAGACTAAAATTACGCATATTTTATGAACCCCGAAAACCTATATTGCCTAAGTTTACTTTATTGCCATAAAGTCCCTCGATCATGAGCCATTAATCACTGCGGTGAGCGCGAATATAGTGAACAGCTTCGAAACCTGTTAGGGGCTGACGACCTATCCCACTAAATACTTGGACGGAATGCCTACATGGTTAGTCGTATTTAGTCGCGATACATTATAGTTGAGAAAAATAGGAATTGGCAAACCACCTATTACATGAGGGCTAAAAACACCCATCAGTAACCCTGATGGGACACTGCCGTTTTACGGTACTCTGTTAACGTTTTGCGTGTCATGAGGCTTAGGGCAATATAACTTTATGAATATATGAATGTTTCATATATATTAGGATACAGCTGTATTTAGTAAACCACCACTTTACACTGATAGATTTCAGACTCTAGATTATTATTTTCACTATGTGTTATGATTATGGATCCTGTACTTGAATTTTAACTGTTATCATATGTGACTTAAATGAGAATTCTACAAAAGACAACCCAAAATGCTGGATATATCGTTACATTTAAAATCTGACTCAACATTCTATTTCGAGCGTATAACAACGTAGCTCATCTTCATTTATAACTTGAAACTTATGATTTTGGAGATCATACATGATTTGCTTGTGGATTTTTATACAACACAACTTGTTATTTATTTCATGAAAAACTATTATTTACTTCGACAATCACTATACACCTTTTAAATTCATTGAAAGAAAGTTATTTTCTATCAAACTCCACGAACTCACCAACCATTGTGTTGACGTTTTAAGCATGTTTATCTCAGGTAATTAACGGAGCAGGACAAGACACGGAGCGGGCATCTTATACTCTGATAAATAAACTGGTGTAAAATCAAATATGTCATTCTTTCCAAATTATCACATTTTGTGGGATTTTCAAATCAGATATTTTCCTTTTATACCAAAACTATTATTTCGAATGACATATAACTTTCAAAACGCCTATTCTGGACCATTTTTCTGAAATTTTAACTCGATCCTCACCGTAACACCCTAATTACTTTTCCGTTGCCACTAAACAAATTAGGGGGTGTTACAGATTGGCATCAGAGCCACAGGTTATAGAGAATCAAATGTTTTAAAACATTGAACTATAACTATATTTTCAAAATAAATGATTTTACACCTTATCATCTTATGCCTTCCGTGTCTGTAGACTGCCGTGCTCAATACATTACCTAATAAGATTGTTTTGTACTAATCTTTACATGCTCAATGTTTACTCTTCACACATTACACACTGCATTATTTCACACTCAACGTTACATCTTGAACATATGAATATTCATAAGTACTATTTTCGATTGCTACAGCATCATGTCTTCCAAACTAGACGATATCACCAAGACTATCCCTCCTACTACCCATGCATCATCTACATACCAAATTACACCAAATACTGAAGATCCTTATGTACAAATATCACAACCTCATCCCGACATAGAACTCACTCAGAAATCACCTCCGTCATCACCTACTCACTCACCTCCACGTCAAAAACTTAGGAGAGCAACCGAATCTTATTCAGATGAAGATCCGATTGGTGGTCAACCAACATTTGAATATGGACAGAGTTTACAACAAGAAATGAATTGGAAGAATGTTAACCTAAATTCTCCCCTACCCAAAACCTCAGATTTCTCCATGCCAGATGCCCCAAACAATGTATCCTCACCCAATCCCCCTGACTACGATGTAGACACCCATGACTCTATATGGATTCACCTTCACCAACACACCAGCATACTAAACGCTCACTCTGAATAGCTAAAAGAGTTACGACCATTAAGATTCGAATGGTATGATCGTAACATTGACACCCTATTCAAGAGGACAGATGCTGAGAGACGAGAAGTGTTTGGTTTAGGAGTGAATATTGGTAACATGAAGGACAATTATGAACAAGAACTTAGAAACTTGGATGCCAGAACCCGCTGTTTGGGTAGAGGTCATACCCAAACACACATTAGGATTGAAGACATTGAAAGAGCATTATGGTTGGCTAGAGACGCGGCAAGGACCCAGAGCCAAAAGATTGCAGCTTTGGAAAACATGTTAGCTAATCAGATGAATGCGTGCCAGGAACGTTTCTCAACCATGGAAGCTGCACAACTGGATCTTGAGGCAGAAGTTAGACGTTTACGTCAGAGACATAACTGATCTTAAGTATCATTGTTATACTCAATAAACCAAATAGTTTTGGTTAGTATTTCATGTATTTCGCAATAATTCTGTAACTCTCAGAAATTGTAATCGACTTTTAAGCTATGACAGTCTTGTTCTATTTTATCGTTCTGTTGTAAACAAATTTCTCCCACCAAGCCCTAATATTGTGCAATAAGTACAAAGAGCCATGCAAAACCTCGTCATTCGTTACTCTTTTAGGTAAACACATAACCCACGTAAATCAATGAGACATTAATAAAAGACCTTGAGTTGGTTGTTTTGCAAAAATCGATCAGGCAAGTTATTAGAGTTATGTCAATTTTGATGATTGTATTCAAACTTACTACGACATTATCGGTGATTGTACATCAAATATACCTCGACTAAACAATAAACCATAGAATTCCAAGGACAAATATTCAGAAGAAAACTTGATGAATGAAGAGAAAGTTGTTGAACTTCAGCTTTTGTAAAAGAATCCGTTTGTTCCTTAGCAATCCCATATCAAGAGATGATCATTATTTTACAATGCTACACAGACACATCGTATTTCTATGAACCTCAGTTGGTTTGATTGTGTATTAAGATCACATTGTTAGCAATAATATGCAAATACCTTATTATTGGAATTATTCTAATAATAAAGTGAATACTAAATCAGTGTTTCTTGTTGTAGTCATTGAAGATGGCCAACATGAGCAACACCCATACCCCCTCAGCACTCATCACAACCATGACTCCTAAAACCATCAGGGAATTTGAAAACAATATCGTTACAGTGGTACATGAAGTGACTACAATAGTTCATCCGAGAAACAACGACATAGACAAGAAAGAGAAAAGGATGGCTATACCTTGTAAGCATAACCATGAAAGTTTCATGGGATGTAGGCCAGTTTGCCTAAAGAATTCAAAGAAAATAGCCAAACCTATCCGCACATGTGCCCAAAGAATTAGGCAAGATTTTGCACTTAAGAAAAATAACCAAAAGCGAAAACTCAAGAAGAAAAGAACCTTTATCCTCAACGAATGTGAATTTCACAACGACATCTGTACCCGAAATCACCTACAAGATCGCATCGACTACCATCGTCAATGAAGGTCCAGACAAGAAGTTGGAGAGAACAACCTAACAACCCTTACTACTAAGGACAACTACCATGGGAAGCAGCCCTTGTGTCAGAAATGCAAGATGCATCATACCGGACAATGCATTGCAAAATGCGGGATATGCCGGAAAACAGGCCACAAGACAAGAGATTGCAAAGCCATGGAAGGAAATGAACAACCCTCGTCCATAAAATGCCACAGATGTGGTGGAATGGGGCATTACAAGAGTCATTGCCCAAACTACAATGTCAACTGGAAGGCCAAGGTGGATGCAAGAAAATGAAGACTCGTTAAAAGGCCCCAGTAGCATCGAAGAATGACCTCTATGTTAAGCAGAAGAATGGATTCCTGCTGTAAAATAAATAAACTCTAGTTTAGGACTACCTAAGTTATATTTCCGTTTGTACTTTGCCTTAGGTTCGATGGATGTAACCTAAGTGCAACAACTATCGTTCTACCGTATGAATCTTTACCTTGTAATATTTCCATGATAATTATGATCTACGTCTATTTCAATTTCTATTCCACCTCTCTATTCATAATCATTATGTAACAATACACTAATATTACCCCAAGGATTAATTAACTCCATTGTGATCAAACCATAAGTTATTACCGCATTGTAAGAAATCCTCACCTAAAACCTAAGTTTATACCAAAGATATCCTAGTATCACTTTAAAAATTCCTGAATTATCATTGGATATGAACAAAAACTTTCTAATTCTTTTAAAAATAATCAGAGGGTGTCCGACTGTGTAACGAAACCATTATAATTGAACCATATAAAACTTTTTGAAGAAACATAAATACCATAATGACTGAACCAAGCGTTACATCATTTGGTCCTCAATTATACATAGCCTAGCTACTTATGTATAATTTAGGAAGAATCATGTTATAAATGGAACAGTTATCTTTTCAAAGTTCTTAATAATTTTTTTCATTCCAAAAACAGAATCTTGAGACAAAATAATTGTTTATAAACCTCACTTTTAACCAACCCCAGTAAGATCTACACTTATTACCCATTACTCTCTTATACGAAGTCGAGGAAAAATACGAAGCTAGAAACTATGAGAATTCACAATAATAGGTGGAAAGCACAAATAACATAAATTTTATTAGAAACCATGGAAGTTAATACATAGCGAAATGATTAACATCGGAAGTGCTAATAGTACAATAAACACAATATAAGGTATACAATCTTCAATAGGTTGGCCCACCATAGAAACAACAACCCCCACCAACCCAACGATAGCAAGAGCCACCATAGGATGAAGCACCTTGATTATTCTGGAAGACAGATAAAAGCGAACCATTAAAAATAATAACTAAACATAAAGACAAACGAGATTTTATTCCACATTCATTAAAGGTTACATCGACACACAACAAAGATACATTCTAACAACACTAGCTCGAGATCCTCACCCCAAAAACTTATCCACGTTAATCGCTAAGATTGTGAGGGGAACGATGAACACCAGAGATGCGATAAAGTAGTCGGAGTTTTCGTCAGGGAAGAAGGCCAGATAAACGGCGACAAGGACGATGTACACAGTGGCGATAACAATGGCGATCGGCGGCATGGTTTATTTTTTAGGAAGAGGTGAAGTAAAGTGAAAAAGGTGAAGTGGGAAGGAGAAAAGGGAAAGTTAAATAGGGAATATAAGTGGAAAAACTAGCCGTTATTTTACTATTCATGATCATTAAATTTCAAATCACTACCATTAAAAATCCACTAGTCTCGACCGCTAGAACACTAAACATTTAGTGTTAAATATTTCCTACTCTTGACCGT
The DNA here is from genome assembly GCA_021014915.2 of Artemisia tridentata subsp. tridentata. Lineage (NCBI taxonomy): Eukaryota > Viridiplantae > Streptophyta > Magnoliopsida > Asterales > Asteraceae > Artemisia > Artemisia tridentata. The sequence continues at coordinate 15,446,965 of CP139501.1, read as the reverse complement.
TACTTTCAATATTCACAGCCCATGAAATCATTAGTTGACCAAACATTCAAATTTATTTAGCCTAAGTACGAATAAATCTAGTTGGATCTTATTTCTTTGATATTCAATTAAAAATCGCTCGACAACATTTTTCCATAAACTCTTATTCCTGAACACCACATTTTTTATACCAATCACAGACTGAACTTCGGGACGAAGTTCAAAATTGAGGGGTGGATACTGTAGGATCCCACGAAAATCCACTATGGTAATCCTCATTAATTAATCATAACCTCGAGTTACCGTCTACTAAAACCCATTTTGACGGGGAAATTTAAACTTTTCTTTTATTGTTATCATTACCACATTGCATTTTGATGACGTATATTAAATAACAACACGTACTTCGAGACTCAACGATTCACACAAAACACCATTTTCACTAAATTTAAATTCCACCAATTGTGATAAGTATTAATAAATCTTATACAATAAATATATTTAACTTCCTTAATCTCATTTAATTATCACTAATAATCTTCATTCCAATTAATACCTAAACTACACTAACTACACACCAAACGGGCCACAGAAACTGTTCAAGCCCATCACCACCACACGCACCACCAGCCCAACTCCAAACCAAAATTTTCTTTTGTTATTTCATATAGGTTCGACAGCCAAACACCTCCAAAAACGCGACTCGTTCTTGTTAATCCTAAACGCGACACACCCATATTTTTGCACCATCTTACTCACCACCCACTAGACTTCATGTGTACCAAATTTCAGATTTAGATAACAAGTATTTTTATGGTTTTGAAGGACGATTTGTTTGTCCCATTTTAAACCAATCCGACATACGTAACCTATCGAAACTCAACCAAATCTTTCCCCGCTTGTTCCCACGTCTCACTAATGCTATTTTTAACATAATAGAATGTTTAGAAAATGGTTAGGACAGCAGTAGAAATCATGGCTCGTTAAATTCAATGGACACCCACTTATTAATACAAACCAAAATATAAAAGTGTAAAACACACAAGATAAGTTATCCCCTCTTGTCCTAGCTGTCCAAAGATCATATCATGTCAAGATTACATTCTCTAGGAACCCTTAGATCACTGCCATGGCACAGTAGCCATCAATAATTGATTTGGAGACTTTGAAGTCAATAAGAAACGTGGGAAACTCTTACCTCTATATATACCACCTTCTTCAGCCCACATTGCCCACTTCCCACCAATTTCACCTCTCACTAGCCACCTTAAAAGTCCAGCAACTTCTGTCTCAACCCAGGAAACAACCAAGTAAGAAATAGACACTTTAAAATGGAGTTCGAACCTAGCTAATAAACTGCATACTCGCCCTTGTATTACCATTCGAACACCACTGCCATTTTACCACCTCTCTTTCACCTCTCCCACCCTACACCGCTCACATCTCACTCCCTCTCACTCACAAAATACCTTAGAAAACCCGGAGTCCTCTGTGGCTACGATTGGAAGCTTGTCGACTAAAGAAGGGTTACGTACATATAGGCATATAAGTGGTATAACAAGTGTAGATTGTTTCTCTTGTGTCCCATTCACCTCCACTCGACTCCCTACTGCCCTAGAGGCGTAGTAAGTTATCTCAAACCTTTTTAAAATTCATCACGCACGTTACTTCATCATCATGCATCATGTAATGAGCTCACTCGAACATATACAAATTCACTATCATGTTTTGCATGCATTCGTTATTCTAGCGTAACCCACATGAGGTGACGAGCCTCCATCTTGGAAGGCTTAGAGGTCGTCTCTCATGCCACTCTCACGTTTACATTTAATTGCATGCACCGAACATTCATACTCAGCACACACACAAAAACTAAAACTGGAAAATACTTGGAAAAATATTAAGTGTTTTGTTTGTATAAAACAGTTCTAAGTCACTTCAAATACAACTCCATAGCTCTCGAATCGACTTAATAACTATACGTTATTTTTACCCGACCTATTTCACAACATGACTAACTATTAATTTTGTATAAACAACTTGTAGCCATAATCAAATCACGACCCTATAAAACAGCCAAGCTAGTCGCAGAAACATTAGATCCTTTTCAGAAAATACAAACCAAAAATCATTTTCGGTAATGGGCTAAACTAAAGCCCATTAAGCATCAGTGTTAGAACAGCCCAATACGCCCATGTGATACATTTTCAGACTTATAAAAATAGCCCAAGTTCAAACCCAAAACTATTTTCACGCCCTCGCCTCTAAATTTATTAACGGGCCTTAAGTTAAATCGTTAATTGGCCCATTAATACAAAAATAAGCTCTTTTCTGGAATAACCAATTGAAATAAGTTAAAATGAACTTAATAAAGTTATAGAAATTTTCAGAATATTTTTCCCGTTATTTTTATGCAAAAAGGACTAAAAATGTAACGCGACCTAACTAGAAGGACCAAAACTGCCAAACTATGAAACTTATGGACTGAAGCTGTGAAAACAGTTTATAGAGGACTTAAACTGACCATTGAATGAACTCCAAGCCTTATTTGTACTATTGGACAAGATTCGGACTATTATTGGACTATGGACTTAACCGAGGACTAACGACGTAACGCACGCGCAGTTAGGGTAAAAAGTATAAAATCTGGAAAGGACAAAGACCAACTATTTCCACTTGACATTCTTAGTTTATTTTCTATTTTTCACCCTTCACTTCATATGCATTTTACATTTTAGTTGTACATTATTTAAAGTTTCGTTATTAGAAATATTAGCGATTTCACTTTGCATATCATTTCAGCATATTTTGAGAAAGTAATATTTTGGGTCGATTGATATAATGTAGGTCACGTAAATTATCTCAAACACACACTCGTTAGAACTAATAAACACAAGAACTACTACACTAGATTAAGCTACGTATGAAAATGAATAAGCGAATACGATAACTAAATAAGAAGAGAATAAGAAAAGTGGAAGGCTTTCACTTAATCAAATGTTACTCGAGCAGAGCTTTCGCAATACACATGAAAACCAACAATAAAAATGCATCCCATGCCTTCTATTTATAGGCAATGGGAGGGGAATAATTCTAAGAATATTCCCTTGCATGTGACTAGAATAAATTTACTAATGTGACCGGTCCATGGACTACTAATGGACCGGTCCATAATTACAAACAATATAGTCCTTAAACGTGCAACATTTAATATAAATGAACAAGACTTGTATTTAATTAAAACATGTTCCTAACAATCTCCCCCTAAGTCTTGATCATCAATGTTGCTCGACGTCTTCTTTGCTTCTTGGGCTTCTGACGTCTTTATAATCTTTGTTTCTTTGTTCTTGTATAATGATGATATGATGTTGTCTCTATCTGCCAATCTCCAACGTCTTCTCGTCTTCTCCATCATGCTCATATTTCTTTGACTTGTTTTTCGTATTATATGTTGAACTTTTGATGTTACTGAGTCTTAGTGAAAACATTACTTCAAGACATGAACATGATGGAGTCTTGATGGTCGAACTCCAGCTCCTCAGCAGCAACAGCAGCATCAGCAGCACGAACCAACCGGTACTTACAGGCTCAGACTTGAGATCATCAACAGCATAATGTGAAGACTTTCTCAAATCCTAACCCAGACCGTTCTGAACCGGATTCCCCCGAAAGGGATTACACGGACACACCGAAGTGCACCCACGATTCAGTGAGTCGCTGGAGATCACCCCACGACTGTAGACCGTTTGGAGCAAACACTAAGCGTAACCCACAAGGAGTTACTGAAGTGACCTGCTGACAGAGTTGTTTGATGTTGCTCTGGCAGGATTTCCATTCAATCATTGATAATCACAATTGTGACTTCTCTCATGAATGTTCTTGGCAGATTGCTGAGATCTGCGAAGGACACTTTCTTAATTTTACATCTGCTGCCCATGATGTAGAACAGCAGAGTAATACTAAGTGTACCTAAGAGATCTTTGATGAATCTCATGGCTCTAGACTCAATTAGTGCACATTTATTTGGTCATCGGAGGCATGGAGCAGATTGCCTCCTTTTCAATATCAACAATCTCGTAATGAGAGGTCGATAGATTATGAAGGGTTCTCCGTGTGAATGAAACAAATGTCTTTTGAGAGACACTTGAGTGGCTTAGAAGGTTTATTAGTGCGTCACTGGGTCCATGACGTCTTTAGTCTTCAATACCGGTGATGCTCATCAACCAGTAGATTATGAATTGAACCCGGTGACAGCCCTAAGGTTGAACAAATGGAGGGCTATTTCTTTTCACCCTTTTCTTTACTTTTCTTTTTAATTCTTCAACCCCTTCTTTCTCCGTTCATTCATTTTCTCCTTTTTATATCATACCTAGGACTTTCTAGTTCTAAACTATTGGTATTGTCCTTGGGTAGATCCCTCCGGCTCTGGCGGATCATAGGACGGTTTTCCCTAACCTTAGTCACCTTATAACTCCATGACTATCCTAATGATGCCATAAACCAAACCATTGAAAATCTCTCAAAGTGTCGATAATTGTAAAGACATTTTGTTGACACCTTGAGAGTTTGATGATTTTCAGAAATACTCCCCCTTAACATGTGCGCATAAGTATTAAATTTTGAAATTTGCACATGCCGGAAAGAGTTGGCACTTTTTGAATTGATTGACTTTCAATGAACCTGATCGTTGCGAGACACGCTTACATCACCAGTTAAACTGGCTTGAAATTATTACCCGTCCAGATCAGATTCAAAGATTATCGCTCGAAATTGGTACATTCTACTCAGACACATCCTTTGCGAGACACGCTTACATCACCAGTTAAACTGGCTTGAAATTATTACCCGTCCGGGACATGTCCTTTCGACTACTGACTTTCCTATTCGTCAATTCGAGAGTCAATTCTGAGTTTGAGCACACGAAGTTCCAGCAATTGAGACATCATATTTTAATCATCTTTTTCTTCTCCCCCTCAAAAATAGCATACTCATGATGTTTTTGGAAAACGTTTATGATTAAAATATGCTATTTTTGAGTTTTAGGGAAGAATTTCAAGAACATTTATCATTCGTTGAACAAAGATTATATTTTCAAATACTCCCCCTTAACAAGGGAATATTTGTCCTTATGAGCAGAATGTTTGAAAAACTTTGGAAAACATTCTGGTTTTAATTCTGCTCATAAGTAAGAAGCTTTCGCTCCTTTTTCAGGATTGAGGCACTGAAGCGTACCTCAGGGTCCTTTCTTTGGGGTCCGGGTTGTACACTGTTATGTGTGCACAAGCCGTAGTCGTAGAATAGTCATATAAGTAAGAATTATGAATGAATAATGAATATTGAAATCAAATTCTTACAATTAACCGCCTTTGCCAAAAGTGGTGAATTTAGGATCTGTCCTCTGAAACAATCGGATGGCAAATGGAGGACGACCACCAACATAAGTTTCCAATCTCCTCATCTGATCCCTTCGGTAGAGCCTTTCTTCGATTGACCAAATAAAATTCTTAACTTGCCGAAGCTGATGATGATTCCATTTCTTGTGCTTCTTCAATATTTGATCCTGAACCCGTGTGACTAACCCATCTCGAACATTCTTCAGAGTGTCATCACAAAACTTGTGAATCTCTTTATGAGGCATGAAACGGTTAGTGTTTGTAGCACTTCTGTAGACGAATCCGAAGACAGGGTCGTTCTTGAGCAAGTACTGAGGCTCTCTGTTGTCAGTAAGAGTAAACATGGGTTCCTCAAGATTCAACTTCTTCTGATAGCTTTCAACTCCAAGTTGAAGGTCCTCAACACGTTCTTTGATAACCGTTCTTCTGATGAAGTGACAGATAGCCGTGCTAAATGCATACAGAAGAGTAGGATTAAGATGATTCAGCTTCCCTTGTACTTTCATCAAATACAAATCTTCAATGTCATTGAGATTGAGTGCGGGAAAATCTGCTTCATTGAACGTGTAAAGTAGATCATCTTGTCTGCGAACAGTGATCTCAGAAATGAAAGTGTAGCCAAGCTTTTGTGATCCTTTGGCATCAATCACTGCCTTGATGCGAAGATCACTGAACACCTTTTCACGAGATGCCATGAGACCAAGCTTGTACTTGTACCACGATTTACGTTTGTCAAACCAGTGGTGAATTCCAAGTTCAGCGTAACGATCATATTTTGCAACTTTGTTGATGAAGAGTTTACGGTGTCTAGCTTCTTCTTCAATGGCAGGATTTGTGTAGTTCGCAGCAGGAGTGAAGGTGATTGAGGTAGCATATTTGACTTTACTGGAAGCCCCATGTACAAGTAGTTCCAGATCTTGATTGAAGAAGAATGCGAATGGAATTTCTGACATTCCATGGTATGGTCGTATTACAGGAAGTGGTTTTGTCCAGTCAGTGATGTATGGACGTTTCTTACTGTCAAGACCACCTTCCCTGAATACATCTGGATTTGTCCAATCGAAGTCTTTGGATAATGCCCTAGCAATGTTCTCCAAATGATATTCCAACTCAGCAGCACTTGCAGATTTATCCTTTAAAAGAGTGAAGGCATCATTTTTGACTCTACGAAGCTCTCTTTTTGTCATCTTCTTAATGTTGAACGCATGTTTGACTTTCTGAGTGTATTCAAACGTGCTATCTTCTATTTTTGAAGCTTCGTCGTCGTTGATTTGAGCCTTTGCAAGATTGTCGAACCAGTCATTTCCTTGTAAGTCTTCGTCAGTATCTAACCATGTAATCACAGCTGGTTCTCCAGAAGATTTCTTACTGCTGGAAGGTTTAGCTTTTGCTGGTTTTGGAGGTGATTGAGGTGGATCATCTTGAGGTTGAAACTCAACATCTTCATTAATGAAATGTTCAAAGTGATGCTCAGTTTCCTTAGGACCAGATTCTTGATGAGTTGGAGATGGTGAAGAAGTTTTCTGCTCTGTTGGTTCTTGAATGTGAATCCCAGATCCACTCCCATTCTTTTGTTTCTTCAGTGTGGGATTTGGATCTTGATCCTCATAGTCGTCATCACGAATCCTTTTACCCTTATCAGCAGCAACCTTGCAAGAAACCTTCTCGATGTGTGCTTCAATAGACTTTATGAGACTAATATCTTCAGGAGAAGGCGATGTCATATCTTGGAGTCTGTTGAGAAGTTCAAGTTTGAGTTCTTCAGTGGTGAAGTCTTTGAGTTGCTTGAAGCCAGAATTTGAGATGATTGCTTCTTTGACCTTGACATCAAGTTGAGTATTGACATTCTCGTTAATATTTTTCTGAAGATCAACAGTGAAGCATTTGACATAATGTCTTGTATTACTTTTGATATGATCTTCAATATCAAAAGTAAGAAACTCATCCATATTCTGCTTTGTTTCCTGCATCTCCTTGACTTGTTCTGACAGATCCTTGATAAGGTTCTTCATTTCTGACATTTGATCTTGCAACTTGCTCTCTTTTCTTGCTTGAGCAAGCTTGGCTGCTTTCTTAATTTGTCTGGATAAAGGTGAGAGAACTTCAACTCTTGTGACTTTGGCGATTTTTCTTACATGTTTTCCTTTCATGACTTTTTTGATTCTTTCTGCCAATGTTGCTTTGCCTTTGTGTGGTGGTGACTTTGATGGTGATGGAGTGAGTGATGGTATAGATGATGATGAATTAGGAGATGCAGAATTCTTGTGAGATGAAGATGAAGGTCTTGGAGATTTTCTTGGTGATGCTGGAGGAGTTTGATGCTTGGGAGGTGAAGTAGGAGGTGAGAAAGGTTTGGGAGAAGGAATGGGAGGAGTGTGATCTCGTGGTTGTTGAGGAGACTTATTAAATGGATCATTCAATGGAGAGATAATGTAGTTATCTGCTTCCTCATCCTCCTTTTGTTTCCTTTCCATTTCTTCCTTCCTTTTCCTTTCTGTTTCAGCAAGTGCCTCCAGCTCATTTGCAGCTTCTATAGCCTTGGATCCAGTAATTTCCTTATCTTCCTCAGAATCTCCCCATTCCCCAGTTTTATCTTGATGATGTACCTCCTCTTGATGTGGGATGTCATCAAACATTGAGTCAGAAATTTCATTTTCTGTGAAGACTATCTTTTCTGATTCAGATTGTGTTTGATTTTCCAAGTCGGGTTGATTAACCGAGCTTGATTGAGGAGGTGGAACCGTAGTGATGAAGCGAAAAGTGTACCGCTTTTAAGGGGTCATTTAAGCCCTAAATCGTATTTATTTGATCAAATATTGCCCTAAATCGTTCCTTTTGTCATTTTAGGTACTTTTGAGAAGAAATCTGGAAAAGGAAGCATTTTTGACGTTTTTGGAGCATAAAAGTGAAGAAAACGACAAAGTCTCAAAAATCGGCTAAAAGTTACCTTTGACGGCGTCAGGATTTACCCTGGACGGCGTCATGGCTTGGCAAGAAAAGGTGGATGTGAAATTTACTCATGATAAGCCAGTGAAAATTGCATGTGAATTCTGACGGCGTCACGCTTTAACCTGATCAAGGGCGTCACGGCTTAATTCAAAGAGGGACGGCGTCACGTTCAAGGTCTGACGGCGTCAAGCCTTGATAAGCCAGAACGGATTTTGGAGAGCTAAAGAGGGACGGCGTCAAGAAGGCCATCCGGAACCCTAAAAGCGGCGAGGTGACGGCGTCACACTCCATAACGTGACGCCGTCAGATGTAAAAATCTATATATAGTTTTGCAATTCTTTGTCATTAGTGTGGAACTTAGTGTGGAATTTTTGGGAGAAAACCCTAAGACGATTTTAGCATCTTTTTCAAGGCTTTTTGCCTTGAGATCTTCCATGTTACATTGAAGATAAGTTATCAATTAATCATTCAATATGTCTATGTGTTGTTTGATTCTATCTTGTTCTTGTCTTTTGTTTAACATGTTAGGCTAGATTTATCTTGTGTTTGCTTAGATCTAATGAAACCTAGTTATTAATTATTGGTTATTAGTGTGTTATTAGTTGTATTGGATGATTGTTTATCTATGTTAGGCTTAAGAAAACTGGCTAACTTCCTATTCGGTAACTTGCTTGAACGTCTTAAGAAACATGAACCAAATGCGTACTAAAGGTTTTTATGGTTGTATTTAATGCACAAGCGAATTCTAGTGATCCCATGTTAGGAGCTTCCTAGCCGGCTCGACATAGGAGTGAAGTAGGAGCTTGTAGAGTTGGGGAAGTACGTACGCCACCCCACGATTGGTATTAAGGAATACACCCGTTATCCACGCGACTAATACACACTAATCAACCGGTAAAAGATAGTTAGGGAGTAAGGAAATCTAAGTAAACACATTTCTCTACACATAAGTTTTCACCAACTTTTTATTTTCAGTTATTTATTTTATTTGCATTCGTAGTAATTTGGGTTAGTTGACTAGCAACTAATTTCGCCCACTCTTTCAAACCCGAGATTTTACTTGCTTTCATAAAAATATAAAAACATAAAAAAGAATCTTCCTCAACCCTTAGACCTATTAGAGTAGTCTTTCATACCTAACGAACACTATTCCCTGTGGAGAACGATCAATCCCCCGTACTTACCACTACACTATACTACATCGGTCAGGTACACTGCCTGATGGGGTTGTAAGCCTCTTGAGATCCCTCGAGAGGTAAAACCTGTTGTAAGGTTGCAAAACCACGCATCACGTAGATGTAGCCATATCGGGTTGATTAACCGTATCTGGCTGAACTGTGGAAGGTTGTGAGTTACCGGGTTGATTAACCGGATTAGGGGATAAGACTGGTGCTGGAGTGACTCCTGATCCTCCTGCTCCCTTAGCAATCTCTTCCTTCTTCTTTTCTTCCAATTCCCTCATTACTCTCTTCTGTAGATCTGCTCTTCGTTCTTCATCAATTTTCTTTTGCTTAATACTTGCCTTAGCAGCATTCTCCATGTCAAGCTGTGTTTAAAACTCAGCTTCTTGCTCATTAAGTATTTCCAATTCTGGTTCAGTGTCTTCAGAGGATTCATCACGAATACCAATGTCTTCAACTTTTGGTTTTGGAGCAGTCTTAATGATTCTCCTCTTGCTTGGGGGTTGTTTCTTTGGAGCACTTGATGCACTTCCAGTTTTACTAGCTCTACTACTTTTGGAACGAGTCTTGGATGAACCTGTTCCCTCAGTCATTTTAGTGATGCCGACAAGCTTCTTTTCATAAGCCTGAATGTAGTCTTCGTACGCAGGAGTTTCCTTGACTTCATCAGTGAGTAGAACATCAAACAGCTTAAGACCTTGTTTGTGAGTGCTATCCTTTGGAAAGTATACTGATTTGAAATCCGTGTCCATCTTTATCACATGTCTTTCTCTATCTTCGGGTCGATTAGAAATATCATGATGTTTATCAAGTAGAAGACTAATCAGCAACTTAGTGTAGCGGACAAATGGAATTTTAGTCAATGGTTTTCTATGCTGACCATGCATTTGAAACATAAGATCTTCCCAGATGATAGCAGCAAAATCAAGGTTGTGTTTGGTAACAAATCCCCAGAAGAGTTGAGCATGAGAAAGTCTTGGATGTTCGTGTCCACTGTCTCTTCCAGACACTGATCGAATCAGAATGTAGTACATTGCTCTCCATGGTTGAGGAATGGACTTGGCATTGATATTTGAGAGAATGTTGAGTGGAAGATTTGGATCTACATCATATCCAATGCCAATGAGAAAGTTGAGAATGTCTTGTTCAGTGGGTGAAGGCCAGTATTGTCGTGAGGCATCCGGTGGATTCGGTAGAGATAAAGCTTCACGTAGATGTGCTGGAGTGACTTTGACTTGTTTTCTGTCAAGAGTGCATGTGAAGAATTTGTTATTGTCATCAGGTTTGATAGTGCTCCACATCTGATGGATGTATAACTCAGGAATACTATCTGAATCTTCCAATATACTCCGGCATTCATGTCTTTTGAGGATTTCGATGACAATGCGACAACTTGGTTCAGCACACTTGATGTTGTCGAAGACCACTCTTGAATTGTTCTTGCCATACTTAGCCGTGAATCCTTGTGGGAATAACTCAGCTTTGGTGATTAATGGAAGTGGTTGTTGTTGTTGTTGTGAAGACATTGTGGATAATCTGAAACAGCATTATGACACCAATTTGCAGGATATATGTGTGTTAGCATTAGTTGAGACTAAGTGTTTGCACATAACATCCTTTATTAACATGACTGAGCAATCGTTAATCTATGACTTGATCATTTTAATTTGCATAATAAATCTTCTCTCAAATTTAACAAGACTTAAGGAAATTGAAATTTCAATGGAAATTAGTAATTTCTAAGGCAGATAGTCAAAAGCAAGAGACTTTGACAAATGCTAGAGAAATTACCAATTGCGAGAGAAAATACCAATTGCGAGAAATCTTGTCAAATGCGAGAAAAAAATCCAATTGCGAGAAAAAATTGTCAAATGCGAGAGAAATTCCAATTGCGAGAAAAATTTTCAAATGCGAGAGAAATTCCAATTGCGAGAAAAGTTTTTCAATTGCGAGAGCACTTACCATTTGCGATAGCAACCACCAATTGCGGGAGCAATGGCAATTGCGAAAGCAAATGACAATTGCGAGAGCAATTGCAAATTCGAAAAAATCTTATACAAGAAATTCCGAAACCCTTTTGACGACGATTTTTTTTTTCACCAAGATTTTGCATTTCATTTTAACACAGATTAATGATTTCACACTAATTGCAATAGGTTCACAAAGCTATTTTACGCATTTTGTCCAAGTTATAACAATTTTTAACCACAAAAATCTCTAGAATCAAACTGCTTGTGCATCGTGTTCTTGATAAACCCTAAATTTCAATTAACGACTAACTGATGTTTCTGGGCTTAATTTGAGGCAACACATGTTCAATTCTTATCATAACAACAATATAACAACTCTTTAATCACACCAAAACATTCGTATTTGATTTTCCCCAAATTATGAACATAAACCCTAAAATCACGAAAAAACACTCAGATGAATTTCTGGAACAATTAGGCACGCATTTATGTTACACAATCAAGTTCTAAGTATAGAAGTACAAGCATAATCACTCATAACACATAGGATTAAAAAATCCCAAATCTACGCAAAACCTAGAAATTCGTCTAATCATTATACACAAAATCCACCGTTGGATCACTAATTACATGAAAACCATATGTTATAATCGCTTAACAATCATGAAAACACTCACAGATTTGTTAGAACTTGAACGGATGATCAGAATCACTAATAGCCGTCGATTGGGTTGTTGGGTGGAAGTAAATGCGAGAGACAAGAATATCAGAGAAAGTAAATGAATTGTGCAGTTAATTCAGATTGCATTTAATTCTTTACTTATAACTTTTATTCTATTTCCACAATTAGTCCCTTAACCTCAATATTTAGCACAATTAATCCTAACCAAACGATTTTCAATATTTAGCACTTTTAGTCCTCTAATCTTTTGTTTGTAACCATCAAAGTCCTAACAATTCAACAAATAATCCTTAGGATATAACATCATAACCAATACAAAGCAACAGTGTTACAGAAAACATGCAAGTACAAATTTATAAAAAATTTGTAAAATTTTGTGTCTCCCCCTCAACATTTGTTCAGAAATGAATAAAGACAATTTAAAAAAATGTTGAATAAGGATTTGTACTTGCACACACATTTTTTTTTTTTTTTTTTAAATAATTATGTACAAGATAATTTGGATGTTTGACTCATTTATTTGTTTTTGAGAAAGTTTGTTAATTCTTGGGGAGTCAAACATCTCATGCCAATTTGGTGAACCAGTTTCACAAAACGATCATGAGGTAAGGCTTTCGTGAAAAGATCCGCCAATTGGTGTTCCGTTCCCACGAAATACAACTCAACGGTACCCTGCTCCACATGTTCCTTGATGAAGTGATATCTGAGAGCGATGTGTTTGGACTTGGAATGTTGCACAGTGTTGCATGAGATAGCGATGGCACTTTTGGAGTCACAGTACATCGGGATTTTGTTGAATATGTAACCATAATCCATCAGTTGTGATCGCATCCAGATGATTTGAGCACAATAGGCAGACATGGCTACATATTCTGATTCTGTTGATGATAGGGATGTACAATCTTGCTTCTTTGACTGCCAGGACACCAGCTTATCACCGAGAAATTGAACACCACCGGATGTACTCTTTCTTGTATCAATGCATCCCGCATGATCCGCATCTGAAAAAGCAGTTAGTGCAAAACCAGAATCCTTTGGATACCAGATCCCCAAATGAATGGTTCCCTTGATGTATCTAAGGATTCTTTTAACAGCAGATAAATGTCTTTCTGTTGGGTTAGACTGATAGCGTGAACACAGGTATGTGGCAAATACAACATCCGGTCTGCTAGCGGTGAGATACATGAGAGACCCAATTATGCTACGATAATTTGTAGGATCAGTGGGTTTCCCATGTATGTCAGCATCTAGCTTCGGGGATGAGGAGGACATAGGGGTGTTATAGGTGTCACTAGTTGTCATGCCATGCTTTTTTAATATCTCTTGTGCATATTTAGACTGACTCAAGAATATACCACGAGGTGATTGGTGAACTTGTAATCCTAGGAAAAAGTTTAATTCACCGATCATGGACATCTCAAAGTTTTGTTTCATAAGTTTTGCAAAAGCATTTGAGTACTTTTTATGGGTAGACCCAAAAATGATGTCATCCACATAAATTTGTACGATGAGAATGTCCTCCCCGTGTTTTTGTATAAACAAAGTCGGGTCCACAGATCCTTTAGTGAAATGATTAGCAAGCAAGAATGCAGCGAGTTTATCGTACCATGCCCTCGGGGCTTGTTTAAGGCCGTAGAGAGCTTTCTTAAGCCTGTATACGTGTTGTGGATGTTCTGGATCGACGAAGCCCTCTGGTTGTGAAACATACACCTCTTCACGAAGTTGTCCGTTCAGGAATGCTGTCTTCACGTCCATTTGGTAAACTGTGATGTTCTTATGAGCCGCGTACGCCAGAAACATTCGCACTGCCTCAAGCCTAGCTACTGGAGCAAAAGATTCCTCGAAGTCGATTCCTTCTTCTTGGCTATATCCTTTAGCAACCAACCGTGACTTGTTACGAATAACCGTTCCCTCTGCATCCAGCTTATTTTTCCAAATCCATTTTAAACCCACAACATAAACTCCATCTGGTTTTTCAACGAGTTCCCAGACTTCCAATATTTTGAACTGATCCAACTCCTCTTGCATTGATTCAATCCAGTTGTCGTAAGTCATGGCCTCTTTGATATTTTTCGGTTCAGCTTGACAAACGGTGAGAGCATAAATGCAGGTTTCACCATCTGTGTGGAGTTTTTGTCGTGTCATAACTGGTTTATCTGGATTACCAATCACATTGACTAACGGATGATCCCTTGTCCATTTATGAGTAGATGGGTAGTGTTGAATGTTGTGATGATGATATGACGGGTCCATATTGCTCGAGGATGATTCTCCGGTATCTGGAATGGTTGGTGGGGGAGCAAATGGATTAAAGAAGGTGTTCCCGTCATATCCTGATGGTGTTGGAACATTGTTAGAAATGGGGGATGAATCTTCAATTGCAGGTTGAGGTGTTTTCTCCATGGATGATGATGGTTCAGGTTGTGGTGCATCGTCAACAACTACTGTAGAGGTAGATGCTGATGGATCAGGTGCTTGATGTGGAAGATGTTGAGCAGCGGAACTGGTGGAAGCATCTGATGCACTAGTAACACGAACGTCATCAAACATTGGTGCAAACAAATCTTCCAGATCCTTCCTGTTGAAAGGTAGGGGTGCAGCTGAAGATTCAGGGAAGTTTAAACGGTTGTGTGCGGGTTCTAAGCGGTCTTGCTCAGAAGCCATATCAGTGAGTTCATCAAAATTAGCGTGTATGGTTTCTTGAATGTCCCCAGTCTGACGATTCCAAATTCTGTATCCCTTGGAGTTTTCACAGTATCCAACAAATATCCCAATATCTGCTTTAGCCTTAAGTTTACCAAGATCATCTTTATCATTCTTCGGATAACACAATGCTCCAAAGACGTGAAAATAGTTGATGTTTGGTTTTCTTCCTTGTATAAGCTCATATGGTGTTTTGCTGTGTCTTTTGTTGATCATGGCACGATTCTGAGTATAACAAGCAGTATTGACAGCTTTAGCCCAAAGATAATCCGGTAATTAAGCATTGATCAACATAGTTTGAGCTGCTTCCACAAGCGTACGGTTTCGTATTTCAACTATACCATTTTGTTCTGGAGTGCGAGCTATTGAAGTCTGATGAACAATTCCATGTTTCTCAGTGAATTCCCGAATGATGTGATTCTTAAATTCAGTCCCGTTGTCTGTTCTGATGATGCGGACGGTGTTGCGGACTTGAACTTGAATCTTTGTGAGAAACGTGATGAGGATAGAAGGAACTTGATCTTTAGTCCGAAGAAAATAGACCCAAGTCCATCGTGAATAGTCATCCACTATTACCAGAATATACTTCTTCCCGTTAATACTCTGAACTCGCATCGGACCACACAAATCCATATGAAGCAGTTGTAGGACATGATCTGTGCTGTGTTCTGTTTTGGGAGGAAAATGAGAACGGTGACTTTTCCCTTGTTCACACGCAGAACACAAGTGATCCTTGGCATATCTGAATTTAGGTAGACTGTCAACTAATTTCTTCTTGGCAAGGTCAGTGATGGTTTTAAAATTGAGATGAGACAATCTTTTGTGCCATAACCAAGCCTTTGTGGGATGAGCCTTGGAGAGTAAACAAATAGGAGTAGAAGCTGTCATGCCTTCAAGGGAGATAGTATACAGACTGGTTCCGCGCTTCCCTTTCATGAGGTCGTTGCCTTGAAGATCACGAATAAAGCAAGTTTTCTCCCTGAATGCTACTTCCAAGTCTCCATCGCAGAATTGTCCCACGGAGAATAAATTATGACCAAGGCCTTCAACATAATACACACGGCTGATTTCGATGTTCCCATTAATGTAATCCCCATAGCCCATAATTGCAGCGAAGTGATCATTCCCGAATCTGACCGTTCCGATAAACTTAGCAATAAAGTTTTGAAGAAGTTTGAGATTGCCGGTCATGTGTCGGGAGCACCCGCTATCAACAATCCAAAGAACGATTTGAATCACCTGCATCACAAATATTGGAAACAGGTGGAGATTTGATAACGGTTGGATCCGCTGGGTTAGTAACATAAGAGGTTAGTACTTTAGGTAACCATTTAAAACCAAAAGTGTGCTGTAACCAACGTTGCCAGGTCCAACTAGTCTCTGCCTTTTTCCTAATGTATGCACTAGGTGAAGCAGTTGTTTTGGATTTGGGCTTGTCCATTGTCTTCTCAGAAACAGCTAGTGGGGGTATTCCTAAAATGGACTTTGCACTGGTTTTAAGCCTAGAGGAAGCGCCACTAGTTCGTTTCTTTCTCTTAGTCAGCAAAGTTTTAGCAACACATTTTGTATGATCACCAGATAATATGCTATTACGACAAAAAACACAAGTAGCATCAACCAAAACATCTTCATTAATATTTAAAGATTTAGCATCTGTTACATCAATCTTAGAACTAGACTCAGATAAGTGCAATTCTATTCCTGATGTTACATTTGTCTTATTCAAACTACTAACTGGAACTTCTTCAGACTTAGATAACTCCTGCCTAGGTTTCTTGACTCTATTCTTCCTCTGTTTCTTGTGAGTCTTGGAATGGCTGACCTTAGGTGTGGTTTCTAGTCCTGTGGAAGTACAAGTAGCTGAATTAGTGGTTACATCAGATGCTTGGGTATGTTCTTTGTCCACTACATACATCCCTGGGGCAATCTTATGAGTGTTTGTTTTGCCTGTGTCTAAAACTCTGATTTTCTTCTTCAAATCAATAATGATGTGTTGGAACTCTTGATTTTGTGAATCTAATTTTTGATTGAGGCGGACTGTGTTATTTCGGTTTTGAAGAATTTCATTCAGTTCCTTTTCATTTTCAAACAATTTAATTCTTAAAAAAGCTTTTGTTTCCTTAAACTTTTCAGGAACATGACTGTTTTGGAATGATAAAGATTCTATCAGATGTTGAAATTTAAGTTCAAATTCAGCACTCCGTTTTTGACACCAGTCAAGCCTTTTTTGAAGATTAAAAACTTTGTTTTCCACATCATTGTTGATCTGTCGAAGAATATCATTCTCATGTTCCAGATTATCAATCTCCATACGCAACATCTTACTATCCACAGCATGATCATTCACAAGTAAAGCATTACCAGATTCATAGAGCGAATTCATAATCACAGACACCACGTCATAACACAAAACTTTTTCCAAGAGTCGATCATTTTCTTTTGCTAAAAATTTCCTTTGAAGTTTTTGACGTTGAACCTTGTCATCTTTAGCTTTGAAAATGGTTTGCATAGATGCTACTTCCGTGTATAACTCCTCTTCCCATTTTGTTGTGCATTTCTTCAGATTTCTGACATGAGGAAGAATTTTCTTTTGAAGAATCTCTTTCTTTTCTTTTTGAACAGGAGAAAGAAAAGAAGAGATAGGAATTTGAGAACTAAACTCAATTTCATTCTCCAAACGAGAAATGTCGTCCATAAATGTCTTAAAATATTGAAGAACCTGACATTTTGGAGGCATTTGTGGATCAGCAAGATCCTCTGTCAGACATTCTTTGAAATGTACAGCAGTCGTGGGGACAGAAGTTGTAGACGAAGGAACACTTATGTTTGTGTATGTTAACGTTTGTTCTGGATGGTCCGTAGGAGGGACAAATGATTTGCTCAAATGAGGTCGTGCATTATAATCATAATGTATCTTTGAAAATTTTGTTTGTGAATCTGATCGACCTTCAATCTTGTTTTCCAGAAAATCAGTTTCTTCATCAACAGAATACATAACAACACGTTGAAAGGTATCATCTAACAGAAATGTTGCATTGTATAACTTGGGATTGTCTTTGAGTGCTTTGTGTAAATTACGGGGTGTGTCACTTCCAAGTGCAAAACTTACTCCTTTAGGACTCGGTTTCACAACATTCTTTTGAATTTGCGTTACAGAATTACCCGTTTTATACACAATGTTTTGAAATTCTTTGAGTTTGGTTTCCAAATCCAGAATTTGATCAAGATATGAATCAACACGTTTCCGAGTGGCTTGCTTTTCATCAAGAAGATCCTGCTGAGAAGTTGAAAGCTCAAATTGAGTTTTTAACAACTCAGAAGTTAAAGCATCAATTTGTTTTTTGAATTCAAATTGATCCTTTTCTTTTTGAGAGAAAAGCTCAGCTTTGGCAACAGTTAGCTCACGAACTTGACTTTCTAAATTTTGAACTTTTACGTATTCTTGTTGGAAAGCTATTTCAAAACCTTTTTCACGTTTATCTTGTTTTAGATAACCCGAAAGTTGGAGTTGGTAGCACTCATTATCCTTTGTTAGCAATGCAATTTTATCTTTGAGCTTCTGATTGATGTCATTGCATTTTTCTATTTGTGACTGGGTGGTCAATAACAAGGCCTGTAATTCCGAATCTTGATCAGTCAAAGGATCTGTTTGATCAAGATGATCACAATTGTCATCATCAATGAGATCATCAAATGAAACAATGGTATTATCATCATCAAATGATACTACGGTGTTGATTTGATCATCGGATGGTGATGAGAATGAATCATGTTGATCAAACGTTTCATTTGTAGATGAAGATGCAGCTGGTAAAGCAATTTCATGGATGAGACATGTAGGATCAGGTACCTGAGAAAGACCATCGGTATCATAGACCGGGCCTGACTCGGACATATTCATTTCTTGCATATTAGCCATAAGCATGACTGCAGCATTTGCCTCTAGATCTTCCATTTCATCATCTGATTCCACATTAGCCATAAAACTTTGATCATTCTGAGTCAACCTTCCAGCAGCTTTTTCATCTTTGAGTGCCATCAGAAGAGCCTCTTTGTGATAAGCACTGCCCATTGTTCTTGGCTTCGGACAAGCATTTGCCATGTGACCGTTCCCCCCAAAGTTATAACATGTGATAGACGTATTTGCAATGCCTCTCTGAACATTCCCAACAGTCGAATTTCCTCTCTGATCACTCCCCATATTATTTTTGTTTGCCCCTGCAGTATTGAACCTATTTCCTCCTGACTGAACCCTTTGAGTACCATATCCACGATTTCCCGAACCATATCTGCCTGAAGACCTGTTTTGAATTTCTACTCTGCCATCATTAACAACTGCCTGATTCCTGGTATTTGAAGATGAACGAAGACGGTTGTTGGATTTGGTGAATCTGCCAAATGCTTTAGCAATCAATCCAAATGCTTCGTTGAGAGAGTTGAAAGCATCCTCTTCTTCATCATAATCTGCATTTGAGTACAGCATTGAATCGGTGCTGTTGTATGGAACCAGCTGATTATCAGAGTAATGTTGTGGTGCTTCATAAGAAATGATCTGGTTATGAGGTTGGGGTGGAAGACTTGGTTGAAAAGATGGTTGGCCAAATTCCTGATGTGGTAAAGAGAAGTTAGATTGAGCAACGAGAGCAAGTGAGTTTGATGTTGGTGCGGGTGTGAAACCTCCTCGTGCTGCAATTTCTTTATCCACTTCAGATTGATGTTGTCTGAGGTAATCATACATGAGTCCATATTTGACATCACCAATTTTCTTTGTCTGTCTTACAAAAGTTGCATACTTCTGCCATTCAGGACCAAGACATCCAAGGAATTTGGAGTTGACAGCAATCTTTGGTAACTTTATATCATGACGATCAAGGTCATTGATAATGTTGGTGAAACGGTGGTAGTAAGATTCAATGGTTTCCCCTGGTTCCATTATGAAGTGAGTGTACTCCATATACAATTTTGACTCAAGATCCTCCTGGCTTAACTCTATTCCTTCCATGAGAAGATGAACATGTTCCCACATATCTTTGGTTGTCTTTTGAGCATCAATACTTCGATAGATAGGATTGGGAATTCCTTGAAGTATGAAAGACATGGCCAATTGGTTTGCTTCTTGTTGTAATGTTTGCTCAGTTGTGTAGTTGGCAACAGGAGTGGGAGTGGTTGTTTCTTCTCTCTCTGAAGTTGCTGGAACAACAGTAGCTGGAATAGGATAGGGTCCTTCTTCAATGACTTTCTTGAGGTATTGTCCATGAGGTTTTTTCAGTTCAACAAATCTGAGGAATCTACTAGCCCATTGCACGTAGTTACCCGGAGTTAGCATTGGTGGAGTTTCTTGACTTCCAGCTTCATGACGTGATTGCTGACTACTAATTGCCTCACACATCTTGTTAAACCAATGAGGTTCTCTGGAGTAAGATGGATAATTCTGCAGTTGTTGATTCTGTTGCATGATTTGTTGTGGGGATACTTGTGGTGGAGAGAGAAATTGATGTTGTTGCACGAATGCTTGTTGTTGTTGATACTGAGGATGAAATTGCTGTTGTTGTGGATGTTGCTGTAGCTGATAGTAGTAATTGAAGTGAGGTGGTTGAGACATTTTGTTGGATCTTTTAGATAATTAAGATGTGTTTTGAAGAGTTATGATATTTGATTCTTTAAGTTTACTTAATGTCCTTAGTCCAATTGCGATAAACACTGTTTGATTTGCGAGAGACTCTGAATTGCGAAAGAGATTGTCCAATTTCGAAAGATCTGAGTAATTCCGAGAGATTCACCAAATGCAAAAGCAAATTGTAATTGCGAGAAATAATCTCAATTGCGAGAGAACTTAGCAATTGCGAGAGATAACTCTGAATTGCGAAAGATCAAGCAATTTCGAAAGATTTGTCAAAATTACAATTTCGATCACGTTCTCAAACTTTTATACAAAAGATGAGAATAATTCCAAGTCGAGGTAGTCTCACAACCTTATACAAGGTGGAAACACCGAGTACCAAATCCGAAGAAGTTGATGAATTGCGAGAAACCCTTGTTCAGTCCAATTGCGAGAAACCCTTAAACTAGCAATTCCGAGAAACCCTTTTTACCAAATGTGTGAAACCCTTGAATTTTTTGCAGACCAATTGCGAGAAACCCTTCTTCTTCGAATTTCAACCCAAAACGTTGTAGGATGATGAAAAACGTAAATCTAATGAATATTACCGATTAACACAACGAATTTGCACCAAATTTTACAACGTTATCCTTAAAACACGAAGATTTGATGAAAAAGATTAAACAACGATTTGCAAAAACTCATGTTTTTTTCACACTTTTAACGCAACGAACTACAAAACTTACGTAAACCAATTAAACCAAATGAAATTACGATTAGATCTACTCTTAAAACACTAATATTAACTACCTTTGGCGTATGATACCACTTGTAGGTCACGTAAATTATCTCAAACACACACTCGTTAGAACTAATAAACACAAGAACTACTACACTAGATTAAGCTACGTATGAAAATGAATAAGCTAATACGATAACTAAATAAGAGAAGAGAATAAGATGAGAATAAGAAAAGTGGAAGGCTTTCACTTAATCAAATGTTACTCGAGCAGAGCTTTCGCAATACACATGAAAACCAACAATAAGAATGCATCCCATGCCTTTTATTTATAGGCAATGGGAGGGGAATAATTCTAAGAATATTCCCTTGCATGTGACAAGAATAAACTTACTAATGTGACCGGTCCATGGACTACTAATGGACCGGTCCATAATTATAAACAATATAGTCCTTAAACGTGCAACATTTAATATAAATGAACAAGACTTGTATTTAATTAAAACATGTTCCTAACATATAAGAATCAAGATAATATCATATATGATATTATATTTTTAACTTGAGGCATTTTAAGCATATCACACTCATATCACCGATCAAATCATTATACGATTTCTCACATCACACTCACTGTTAGTAGTAAGTCAGAATCTTAGACTTCCCTTATATTCAGGTTTCGTATCGAAGACGTTTCCGTGATCGTTTTCATAAATCTAATAATTCTATCTTGTCAGATACGCTTCAGGTGAGTCGTGGCCCCTCCTATTTTAATACTTGGTTTATACTTTTTGGGGAGATACATGCTTTAACTATTTTAAGTTACTTTGAAAACTCTCATGATTTAATCAAAATCATCCACTATGCTTTACATGTTTGAATCACCCTTGAGAGAAATATATGTTCGTTATATGTGCAAGTTGCTTGCTTAGCTTAAACACTGAATTTGAACGATAACATTTTCAAACTACTTGATGTAACTTGACACCGAGATTCATTGTATGCATTCATATAACAAATGAATGTACTGTTAACTTTACTATGATATTTCTACATTTCACTAGAAATAATTGCCAAGACTAAAATTACGCATATTTTATGAACCCCGGAAACCTATATTGCCTAAGTTTACTTTATTGCCATAAAGTCCCTCGATCATGAGCCATTAATCACTGCGGTGAGCGCGAATATAGTGAACAGCTTCGAAACCTGTTAGAGGCTGACGACCTATCCCACTAAATACTTGGATGGAATGCCTACATGGTTAGTCGTATTTAGTCGCGATACACTATATTTGAGAAAAATAGGAATTGGCAAACCACCTATTACATGAGGGCTAAAAACACCCATCAGTAACCCTGATGGGACACTGCCGTTTTACGGTACTCTGTTAACGTTTTGCGTGTCATGAGGCTTAGGGCAATATAACTTTATGAATATATGAATGTTTCATATATATTAGGATACAGCTGTATTTAGTAAACCACCACTTTACACTGATAGATTTCAGACTCTAGATTATTATTTTCACTATGTGTTATGATTGTGGATCCTGTACTTGAATTTTAACTGTTATCATGTGTGACTTAAATGAGAATTCTAGAAAAGACAACCCAAAATGCTGGATATATCGTTACATTTAAAATCTGACTCAACATTCTATTTCGAGCGTATAACAACGTAGCTCATCTTCATTTATAACTTGAAACTTATGATTTTGGAGATCATACATGATTTGCTTGTGGATTTTTATACAACAAAACTTGTTATTTATTTCATGAAGAACTATTATTTACTTCGACAATCACTATACACCTCTTATATTCATTGAAAGCAAGTTATTTTCTATCAAACTCCACGAACTCACCAACCATTGTGTTGACGTTTTAAGCATGTTTATCTCAGGTAATTAACGGAGCAGGACAAGACACGGAGCGGGCATCTTATACTCTGATAAATAAACTGGTGTAAAATCGAATATGTCATTCTTTCGAAATTATCACATTTTGTGGGATTTTCAAATCAGATATTTTCCTTTTATACCAAAACTATTATTTCGAATGACATATAACTTTCAAAACGCCTATTCTGGACCGTTTTTCTGAAATTTAACTCGATCCTCACCGTAACACCCTAATTACTTTTCCGCTGCCACTAAACAAATTAGGGGGTGTTACATATACCCCGTGTTCTGTTGAGCTGAGGTAAAATCGTGGTACCTCGGTTTCACATAAACGTGAAAAACATAAATCTGGAGTCGTTTTTATAAAACTCAATGTGGTGTCGGTACGCGTGTGGTGTTGGTTTTCAGGAAAAAACAAGATAACCTCTCGTTTTTGTTACGTTGGTGTCTGTAACTATCAGAAAGTGATAAATTCACTTTTTCTGATAAATTCAAATAGTTTTGGTGAGTTATTGTATGCTACTGCATGCGGGTTTGCTTCCCGTAATAGTTATGTAAACCCATAAATGTTCAGTCTAACAGTTGTGTAATAATAAATTAACATTTATAATTAAAATATTAGTGGGAAAATTACCATTTGTCACAATACTGCTGTTGTTAAGCATACTGCTGTTGTTGATGAAAATAGTTGAAGTAAGGTGGTTGAGACATTGTTGCACTTGTGTGGATGATTCCTCCCTTACAGTCAACTATTTTCAACCAAGGATATTGGTCAACTAAAGTCGAACCGTAAGGGAGAAAAATGCAATTTAAATCCGTGGGAGTTAAGTACATGAGTACAGAAAAGTACATCCCCGGGTCGTTATGTCCCAACGAGGTGTGTAAAGTGTAATATAACGAATGCGTGTGTTGAAATGATATTGAATATACAAAAACAGGAATCTGATTGACTAACACTAGGAATGTGAATAGTCATAGCTCTGTCACAGCTGTATCGTTAAAAAACGTACAATCAGAAACCTAAAAACGTAGAAGATATACAAACATACGTTTAACTTAAATTAAACGTAAACGTACAAAACGAAATAAAACAAACATTCCCAAAGAGGGAATTTGCATGCCTTAACGGCTTAAATGCAAATTAAATAAACTTAAAATATTTATTCATAATTTACAAACTTATGTAAAAGTTAAGGAAACCTAAAAACCTCGCGCGGGTTAATTAAAAATTACGTAAGTGCGCGAGTTAAAATGTAAAATTTGTGAAATATAAACACTACGGGTACAATTATAATTTTTACATGTTCTATTTAACAAAAGAAAATTTTAGAAAAAAGAATTATATTTTTTTGACTTTTATATTTTTTATTATGATTTAATTACTATTATAAAAATAAAAATACAAAATAAATACTAAAACTGTTTCAAAAATTATGAAAATTTTATCTAAAATACTTTATGCTATAACAGTCCTAGGAAAATTAAAAACAAGCTATCAGCTTATTTACATAAGCTACAATAAGCTGCAAAAGAGAAATAAGCTATACGGAAAAAAACAAGGTTAAAAGGAATTAGGTTGCAAACAATAACAGAACTGGTGCTCCAGAGCAGTTGGGAAGGGGGTGTGGGCTATGCATGTTACTATCCGAGAGGTCGCGAGTTCGAATCCCACACCCCACACTTTTTGCAATTATTTTATTTTTTTATTTTTTTCTTTTACAGAATAACTTTTTAGCTAATTGTAAGAAACTTTTACAAAGGAACTTAATTTTTTACAAGCTCAATAAGCCAGAAATTATGAGCTTATTTACACAGTAGGCTTTTAAGGTTTTAAAAAAAACTTAGAAATCTTCAAACAAGCTATAAGCTTGTTTATAAGCTATAAAGTATTGGACAAAGTTACTAAGGACTTAATTACATGTAAAGAAGCTAAAGTGATCAGTATAAGCTAGGTCTTTGAGCTTAAAAGCTCAAAACAAGCTTATGCTTGTTGTTGTCTGCTGTTGCAGGCTGTGAGCAGGGCAAAATTGCCCTTCTTGCAGCCTGATTTTGAGGGCATAAATGAGTTCTAAAAATCTAAACAAAAATACAAGCTTATGTATGAGCTGGGTGAGTAACTATGTGAAAAAGAATTAGCTTATTAGGGCTTATGAAGAGTAAGTTAAAAATTCTAGAAATTCTCTAAAAACCTGAAAAACCAAAAATTAAACTTCTAAATAGAAGCTATCACTTAGTGGTTCATTTTGTTTTTTGTTTTTTTTTTTTTTTTTTTTTTTTTTTGGACTATTAGTATATAGATATTAAACATATATAATGAAAATAAAAGTTAAGAAACCTACAAATAAGCTGATTCGTGGGCTTATGGCTTATTCAGTGGGCTTGTGGCTCACAGTTTGGCAGCTAAGCTTGAAACAAGCTTGAAAAAGAGAAAAGAAAGGAAAATGGGACATGTGCACATGCTTATAGACAGGAAACAACCCTGAATTCATCATGTTTTTGTGCACAAAAGCATGGGCTTAAGGTTTAGACAGTTGGGCTTTTTACAGCTCAACTTGGATGGATTTGAAGCTCAAATGAGCTTGGTATAAGCTCATGCAGGAAAACAAAAGATAACATACATGTGTACAAGGTTTATGGACAAAATTACACAAGCTAAGTCCAAGAGAATAGCTTTTTGAGAACTTATGAAGTGGGGTGAGTATGCTGGTCACCCAGTCATACTCAGTGAAGTGTGGATAGGTTCAAGCTACTTGCAGCCCCATGAAATGAGCTGCAAGTGTGAAATTAAGTACAGGATCAAGGAGATGTATAGGTCAGCTTCACATAAAGCCAAAGAACACAATCCCTAGACCACTAGAGGGCTTATAGGAGCTGATGGTAATAGTGCATGTTTCCTGATTTCTCAGGAAACTTTGAGAATGGGCAAACATCCAGCTTCTATGAAAACCTTTCAAATAAGCTTAATAAGCTACACAAGCAAATGAGACTTTGAGTTTGGTGGATTAGCTTCACAGGAAGCCAATCCACACCAGCTCAAGCTCACTGAGGGCTTATATTGAGCTTATGAAAACAACTCCACCTTCACTGATTGCTTCAGTGAAGGGAGTATGGTGGAATAAAAAGGTGTGTGTAAAAGATGAACAAATAAGCTACAAATAAGGAAATAAGCAAACATAAAACAACTAAGCCATAAGGGCATCTAAAAATAACAAATATCACAGCCTAAATCTAACAAATCAAGAATGTGCAGGCTAATGAAAAAGGGGGTAAACTGCCTGCACAGGGCATATTTGCAGAAAAAGAGATTTGACTTTTTAACAAAAACACTAAAAGTTGACTAAGGTGAACTTCTAATCTAATTTACTGATTAATAATGTTAAATTAAGATTAAAGAACATGAAACTAACAAAAATTAACAACATATAAACACATATGCAGAATTCTAGGTCTTATCAATCTCAAAATTCTCACAATGAAACAGTCAAGTGTCAAGTTGACTATCTACCATGCCAAATCCATTGATTAAGGTTCCACTGAATTACTTAGGTCATTCTAGGTCCATATCAAACAAGAACAACACCCATAACAACCTATAACACAGATTTACCCATAAAACCAAACAACCCTTTAATGGAATAAAATTGAGATTTTCATATCATTCAACTGTGTAAACCAATACCTTCCAATCCAGGGGTCTAAAGTGTCAAATCAGACCCTTTTAAACTTCAACCAGTAGTCACACAAGTATAGGTCTAGGGTTATCAAAAATTTGTTCATTGACAGTCAAAATAATATTTCAAAGCAACAACTAATTCCAAAACATAACAACTAAAGATTAAACTAGAAAAACATTAATTAACACCAAATAAACAGAAAAACCTGAAAATCAAAGCATATTAAAGGCTGGTATGGTAAAATGCAAAAATTGGAAAAATGGGCTTACAAGATGATCAAGCTGAGAACATGAAACCAAGGAACTAAGTTACTTCCTAACACCTCCCATGAGGCACTACTACCCAAGAACTCCATGATTCATCATGCACCTTGCAGTTTCCACCAAGAACAAACTATTTTTGATTTATTTTCTATTTTCTTCATTTTTTTTAACTAATTTTGAAACTTAAAAGATTAAGCTGAGTAAATGGATTCTAAAAGCTTTAAAGCTTTGTCAAGAGCTTATATGGCCTAGGGCCGTCCATTGGAGCAACTATAATCAAACACGAAATTAAAGGACTTGGAAATTAAAATGGTACGAATTGAGAAAACTTGAATTTAAAGGTAACTTGACATTAAAACTGTAAAAAGAGTTCCATTACACTAATTTAAGCAAAAATACAACATTTGAAAGCAGTAAAGATTTTAACTAAGGAAAGCAGTAAAGTTAAGTTACACTACATGACCTAGGCTAATCCAAAGGTGTTTTCTCTCTCATTCTTCTTCTCCTTTTATATATTCTTTGAGTTCCACTTGAGTCTCTGAATCTTTCCCACTAATAATCTTGGCCATTGGATGACTGTAACTCATCTTAGCCATCAAACTTACTTTTGGCGGGAAACGTGGCAAGTGGCTAATCCAGCTGGTTTAGTCAGTGAGAGTTGGGGAGAAGAATTTATTGAGTTTGGATGTGTTAGGTAATGTGTATGGAAGGGGGAATGAGGTGGTGAGACAGCTGTAGAAAATGGTGAGGTGGTGGTGATGACTGGTTTTGTTTAGGCGGTTAGGGAAAGGGATAAGAGGGTTTGACTTTGGTCAAACTTTTTATTTAAATAAAAAGTTGGGTGGGTCGGGTTAATTTTAAAAGGAATGGGCTAGTGATGATTTGGGCCAAGGGATTGGATTTTGGATTTAAGGATTTATTTGTTTGATCCGGATTTTGGTTTTAGATAAACATAGGGACCAATGTTGTCATTTCTGAATTCTTGAGGGATTAAACCTGTTACAATTCCAAAGTTATGACAAGGACCAATTATGCCAAGTTAGATAAACCAAAGGACCTATTTTGCATTTATTACAATTTTAAAACACCCGAGGACCTTTTATGTAATTTTCCAAAGTTTGAGGGGTGAAATTGTAATTTTTCCAAAAGTTATCAAAAGGTTCCAAATTGTAAGTTATGAATAGTACAAGGGTATTTTATGTTAAATTCCAAGTTTTAAATACCCAGGGACTAATTTTGCCAATTTTGATACTTGAGGGGTAAAAGTTGCCATTTTGTGTAAACTTTCATCCAGGGATTATTTGTGAACAAGTTTGATTATCCAAGGACTAAAGTTGACTTTTCTTCCTTTTTAAACTCTCAGGGACTAGTTTTGCCAAATTATGAAACTTCAGGGACTGAAAATGACAATTGTGTAAACTTTGTGTGTTTTTCACTTGTTTTTCAATCTTTTGTACCCGAATCACATAAAAACACATTTTGATGATATTTGTACCATTTTGTGAGTCATTTGTGTGTTTTTGGTCGTTTTGTGGGTTTAATCAATACTAAATATATGTGTATTTAGACACATATCAAATCCCCCACACTAAACTATTGCTAGTCCCTAGCAATCTTTTATGAAAAATTAATGGATTTCATCTCTTTACCAAAAGCCATTACTTCTGGAGTAGCCAAATGTTTCAGTTCAAGTAAGAACTTTGGTACACTGATAACCAAATGATTTTGAGCAAATCATAAGCTGTAAACGGATTTGATTCGTCTTTACCAGAAGCCGTTTGCTTCTGGACTAGCCAACTCTTAGATAAATTACAACTATTATCTTTGGTGAGCTGATTACCAATTATGGTTTTTCCACTTGCCTTTACCACAAGCCATAATCTTGCGGGCTAGCCAACTCTTCACTTTTTAGGATATGGTGAGTTGAATACCATACAATTTTGGGCAAATTGCAAGCCATAAACGGATTTGAGATATCTTTACCAAGAGCCGTTTGCTCCTGGATTAGCCAATCCTTATGTGTGTTAGACATGGTGGACTGATTACCATTTGTTGTGTTTAGTACATAGTACTTCCACTAAAAAAATTTTTTTAAATTTGGCCATTTTGGGGGAAAAAGGGACTAAAAGGGTACATATATGATCAAATTCGCCAGAATTCCCCCCCCCCCCCCCCCCCCCCCACACTTAGAACTGAATATTGTCCTCAATATTCAAAGTCTCGGCTATTATGCCGAATCCTTGAACGTAAAAAGATAACATTACTAGCTAAGTGTGGTAACACAACAATTATTTCTTTTTTTATATTTACAATTTTCTCATTCATTTTTAAGATCTATATACAACAGCAGGGGCATTCCCCCACGCTTAGGTGGTAGAAAGGGGTAAGAAGACAGAAACATGGGTGAAAAACCCATATGGTGCTACTGTTTTTGATTACCGAGTCGCTAGCTTGACTCGACCTCGAATTAAATGGTTCATGAGGAAGTGATTGGGTGAGAAATTGGAGTGGGGTCCACTCACAGAATTATGAATAGTAAGGTAAGGAGAATATTTTTGGTTTTTTATAATATAAACAGAAAAGGGAAAATGTTTTTGGATTTTTATCTTTTATATATATATACAAAGAAAAGAAAAATATTTTTGTGTTTTATATTGTTTTTGGAATTGAAATATGATATTATATATATAATATATATACAAGGGATAGATAAAACACAAATTCATTATACGCACCACACCTCCCCGGCAACGGCGCCAAAATTTGATTCCTCCCTTACAGTCAACTATTTTCAACCAAGGATATTGGTCAACTAAAGTCGAACCGTAAGGGAGAAAAATGCAATTTAAATCCGTGGGAGTTAAGTACATGAGTACAGAAAAGTACATCCCCGGGTCGTTATGTCCCAACGAGGTGTGTAAAGTGTAATATAACGAATGCGTGTGTTGAAATGATATTGAATATACAAAAACAGGAATCTGATTGACTAACACTAGGAATGTGAATAGTCATAGCTCTGTCACAGCTGTATCGTTAAAAAACGTACAATCAGAAACCTAAAAACGTAGAAGATATACAAACATACGTTTAACTTAAATTAAACGTAAACGTACAAAACGAAATAAAACAAACATTCCCAAAGAGGGAATTTGCATGCCTTAACGGCTTAAATGCAAATTAAATAAACTTAAAATATTTATTCATAATTTACAAACTTATGTAAAAGTTAAGGAAACCTAAAAACCTCGCGCGGGTTAATTAAAAATTACGTAAGTGCGCGAGTTAAAATGTAAAATTTGTGAAATATAAACACTACGGGTACAATTATAATTTTTACATGTTCTATTTAACAAAAGAAAATTTTAGAAAAAAGAATTATATTTTTTTGACTTTTATATTTTTTATTATGATTTAATTACTATTATACAAATAAAAATACAAAATAAATACTAAAACTGTTTCAAAAATTATGAAAATTTTATCTAAAATACTTTATGCTATAACAGTCCTAGGAAAATTAAAAACAAGCTATCAGCTTATTTACAATAGCTACAATAAGCTGCAAAAGAGAAATAAGCTATACGGAAAAAAACAAGGTTAAAAGGAATTAGGTTGCAAACAATAACAGAACTGGTGCTCCAGAGCAGTTGGGAAGGGGGTGTGGGCTATGCATGTTACTATCCGAGAGGTCGCGAGTTCAAATCCCACACCCCACACTTTTTGCAATTATTTTATTTTTTTATTTTTTCTTTTACAGAATAACTTTTTAGCTAATTGTAAGAAACTTTTACAAAGGAACTTAATTTTTTACAAGCTCAATAAGCCAGAAATTATGAGCTTATTTACACAGTAGGCTTTTAAGGTTTTAAAAAAAACTTAGAAATCTTCAAACAAGCTATAAGCTTGTTTATAAGCTATAAAGTATTAGACAAAGTTACTAAGGACTTAATTACATGTAAAGAAGCTAAAGTGATCAGTATAAGCTAGGTCTTTGAGCTTAAAAGCTCAAAACAAGCTTATGCTTGTTGTTGTCTGCTGTTGCAGGCTGTGAGCAGGGCAAAATTGCCCTTCTTGCAGCCTGATTTTGAGGGCATAAATGAGTTCTAAAAATCTAAACAAAAATACAAGCTTATGTATGAGCTGGGTGAGTAACTATGTGAAAAAGAATTAGCTTATTAGGGCTTATGAAGAGTAAGTTAAAAATTCTAGAAATTCTCTAAAAACCTGAAAAACCAAAAATTAAACTTCTAAATAGAAGCTATCACTTAGTGGTTCATTTTGTTTTTTTTTTTTTTTTTTTTTTTTTTTTGGACTATTAGTATATAGATATTAAACATATATAATGAAAATAAAAGTTAAGAAACCTACAAATAAGCTGATTCGTGGGCTTCTGGCTTATTCAGTGGGATTGTGGCTCACAGTTTGGCAGCTAAGCTTGAAACAAGCTTGAAAAAGAGAAAAGAAAGGAAAATGGGACATGTGCACATGCTTATAGACAGGAAACAACCCTGAATTCATCATGTTTTTGTGCACAAAAGCATGGGCTTAAGGTTTAGACAGTTGGGCTTTTTACAGCTCAACTTGGATGGATTTGAAGCTCAAATGAGCTTGGTATAAGCTCATGCAGGAAAACAAAAGATAACATACATGTGTACAAGGTTTATGGACAAAATTACACAAGCTAAGTCCAAGAGAATAGCTTTTTGAGAACTTATGAAGTGGGGTGAGTATGCTGGTCACCCAGTCATACTCAGTGAAGTGTGGATAGGTTCAAGCTACTTGCAGCCCCATGAAATGAGCTGCAAGTGTGAAATTAAGTACAGGATCAAGGAGATGTATAGGTCAGCTTCACATAAAGCCAAAGAACACAATCCCTAGACCACTAGAGGGCTTATAGGAGCTGATGGTAATAGTGCATGTTTCCTGATTTCTCAGGAAACTTTGAGAATGGGCAAACATCCAGCTTCTATGAAAACCTTTCAAATAAGCTTAATAAGCTACACAAGCAAATGAGACTTTGAGTTTGGTGGATTAGCTTCACAGGAAGCCAATCCACACCAGCTCAAGCTCACTGAGGGCTTATATTGAGCTTATGAAAACAACTCCACCTTCACTGATTGCTTCAGTGAAGGGAGTATGGTGGAATAAAAAGGTGTGTGTAAAAGATGAACAAATAAGCTACAAATAAGGAAATAAGCAAACATAAAACAACTAAGCCATAAGGGCATCTAAAAATAACAAATATCACAGCCTAAATCTAACAAATCAAGAATGTGCAGGCTAATGAAAAAGGGGGTAAACTGCCTGCACAGGGCATATTTGCAGAAAAAGAGATTTGACTTTTTAACAAAAACACTAAAAGTTGACTAAGGTGAACTTCTAATCTAATTTACTGATTAATAATGTTAAATTAAGATTAAAGAACATGAAACTAACAAAAATTAACAACATATAAACACATATGCAGAATTCTAGGTCTTATCAATCTCAAAATTCTCACAATGAAACAGTCAAGTGTCAAGTTGACTATCTACCATGCCAAATCCATTGATTAAGGTTCCACTGAATTACTTAGGTCATTCTAGGTCCATATCAAACAAGAACAACACCCATAACAACCTATAACACAGATTTACCCATAAAACCAAACAACCCTTTAATGGAATAAAATTGAGATTTTCATATCATTCAACTGTGTAAACCAATACCTTCCAATCCAGGGGTCTAAAGTGTCAAATCAGACCCTTTTAAACTTCAACCAGTAGTCACACAAGTATAGGTCTAGGGTTATCAAAAATTTGTTCATTGACAGTCAAAATAATATTTCAAAGCAACAACTAATTCCAAAACATAACAACTAAAGATTAAACTAGAAAAACATTAATTAACACCAAATAAACAGAAAAACCTGAAAATCAAAGCATATTAAAGGCTGGTATGGTAAAATGCAAAAATTGGAAAAATGGGCTTACAAGATGATCAAGCTGAGAACATGAAACCAAGGAACTAAGTTACTTCCTAACACCTCCCATGAGGCACTACTACCCAAGAACTCCATGATTCATCATGCACCTTGCAGTTTCCACCAAGAACAAACTATTTTTGATTTATTTTCTATTTTCTTCATTTTTTTTAACTAATTTTGAAACTTAAAAGATTAAGCTGAGTAAATGGATTCTAAAAGCTTTAAAGCTTTGTCAAGAGCTTATATGGCCTAGGGCCGTCCATTGGAGCAACTATAATCAAACACGAAATTAAAGGACTTGGAAATTAAAATGGTACGAATTGAGAAAACTTGAATTTAAAGGTAATTGACATTAAAACTGTAAAAAGAGTTCCATTACACTAATTTAAGCAAAAATACAACATTTGAAAGCAGTAAAGATTTTAACTAAGGAAAGCAGTAAAGTTAAGTTACACTACATGACCTAGGCTAATCCAAAGGTGTTTTCTCTCTCATTCTTCTTCTCCTTTTATATATTCTTTGAGTTCCACTTGAGTCTCTGAATCTTTCCCACTAATAATCTTGGCCATTGGATGACTGTAACTCATCTTAGCCATCAAACTTACTTTTGGCGGGAAACGTGGCAAGTGGCTAATCCAGCTGGTTTAGTCAGTGAGAGTTGGGGAGAAGAATTTATTGAGTTTGGATGTGTTAGGTAATGTGTATGGAAGGGGGAATGAGGTGGTGAGACAGCTGTAGAAAATGGTGAGGTGGTGGTGATGACTGGTTTTGTTTAGGCGGTTAGGGAAAGGGATAAGAGGGTTTGACTTTGGTCAAACTTTTTATTTAAATAAAAGGTTGGGTGGGTCGGGTTAATTTTAAAAGGAATGGGCTAGTGATGATTTGGGCCAAGGGATTGGATTTTGGATTTAAGGATTTATTTGTTTGATCCGGATTTTGGTTTTAGATAAACATAGGGACCAATGTTGTCATTTCTGAATTCTTGAGGGATTAAACCTGTTACAATTCCAAAGTTATGACAAGGACCAATTATGCCAAGTTAGATAAACCAAAGGACCTATTTTGCATTTATTACAATTTTAAAACACCCGAGGACCTTTTATGTAATTTTCCAAAGTTTGAGGGGTGAAATTGTAATTTTTCCAAAAGTTATCAAAAGGTTCCAAATTGTAAGTTATGAATAGTACAAGGGTATTTTATGTTAAATTCCAAGTTTTAAATACCTAGGGACTAATTTTGCCAATTTTGATACTTGAGGGGTAAAAGTTGCCATTTTGTGTAAACTTTCATCCAGGGATTATTTGTGAACAAGTTTGATTATCCAAGGACTAAAGTTGACTTTTCCTCCTTTTTAAACTCTCAGGGACTAGTTTTGCCAAATTATGAAACTTCAGGGACTGAAAATGACAATTGTGTAAACTTTGTGTGTTTTTCACTTGTTTTTCAATCTTTTGTACCCGAATCACATAAAAACACATTTTGATGATATTTGTACCATTTTGTGAGTCATTTGTGTGTTTTTGGTCGTTTTGTGGGTTTAATCAATACTAAATATATGTGTATTTAGACACATATCAAATCCCCCACACTAAACTATTGCTAGTCCCTAGCAATCTTTTATGAAAAATTAATGGATTTCATCTCTTTACCAAAAGCCATTACTTCTGGAGTAGCCAAATGTTTCAGTTCAAGTAAGAACTTTGGTACACTGATAACCAAATGATTTTGAGCAAATCATAAGCTGTAAACGGATTTGATTCGTCTTTACCAGAAGCCGTTTGCTTCTGGACTAGCCAACTCTTAGATAAATTACAACTATTATCTTTGGTGAGCTGATTACCAATTATGGTTTTTCCACTTGCCTTTACCACAAGCCATAATCTTGCGGGCTAGCCAACTCTTCACTTTTTAGGATATGGTGAGTTGAATACCATACAATTTTGGGCAAATTGCAAGCCATAAACGGATTTGAGATATCTTTACCAAGAGCCGTTTGCTCCTGGATTAGCCAATCCTTATGTGTGTTAGACATGGTGGACTGATTACCATTTGTTGTGTTTAGTACATAGTACTTCCACTAAAATTTTTTTTTTAAATTTGGCCATTTTGGGGGAAAAAGGGACTAAAAGGGTACATATATGATCAAATTCGCCAGAATTTCCCCCCCCCCCCCACACTTAGAACTGAATATTGTCCTCAATATTCAAAGTCTCGGCTATTATGCCGAATCCTTGAACGTAAAAAGATAACATTACTAGCTAAGTGTGGTAACACAACAATTATTTTCTTTTTTATATTTACAATTTTCTCATTCATTTTTAAGATCTATATACAACAGCAGGGGCATTCCCCCACACTTAGGTGGTAGAAAGGGGTAAGAAGACAGAAACATGGGTGAAAAACCCATATGGTGCTACTGTTTTTGATTACCGAGTCGCTAGCTTGACTCGACCTCGAATTAAATGGTTCATGAGGAAGTGATTGGGTGAGAAATTGGAGTGGGGTCCACTCACAGAATTATGAATAGTAAGGTAAGGAGAGTATTTTTGGTTTTTTATAATATAAACAGAAAAGGGAAAATGTTTTTGGATTTTTATCTTTTATATATATATACAAAGAAAAGAAAAATATTTTTGTGTTTTATATTGTTTTTGGAATTGAAATATGATATTATATATATAATATATATACAAGGGATAGATAAAACACAAATTCATTATACGCACCACACCTCCCCGGCAACGGCGCCAAAATTTGATTCCTCCCTTACAGTCAACTATTTTCAACCAAGGATATTGGTCAACTAAAGTCGAACCGTAAGGGAGAAAAATGCAATTTAAATCCGTGGGAGTTAAGTACATGAGTACAGAAAAGTACATCCCCGGGTCGTTATGTCCCAACGAGGTGTGTAAAGTGTAATATAACGAATGCGTGTGTTGAAATGATATTGAATATACAAAAACAGGAATCTGATTGACTAACACTAGGAATGTGAATAGTCATAGCTCTGTCACAGCTGTATCGTTAAAAAACGTACAATCAGAAACCTAAAAACGTAGAAGATATACAAACATACGTTTAACTTAAATTAAACGTAAACGTACAAAACGAAATAAAACAAACATTCCCAAAGAGGGAATTTGCATGCCTTAACGGCTTAAATGCAAATTAAATAAACTTAAAATATTTATTCATAATTTACAAACTTATGTAAAAGTTAAGGAAACCTAAAAACCTCGCGCGGGTTAATTAAAAATTACGTAAGTGCGCGAGTTAAAATGTAAAATTTGTGAAATATAAACACTACGGGTACAATTATAATTTTTACATGTTCTATTTAACAAAAGAAAATTTTAGAAAAAAGAATTATATTTTTTTGACTTTTATATTTTTTATTATGATTTAATTACTATTATAAAAATAAAAATACAAAATAAATACTAAAACTGTTTCAAAAATTATGAAAATTTTATCTAAAATACTTTATGCTATAACAGTCCTAGGAAAATTAAAAACAAGCTATCAGCTTATTTACAATAGCTACAATAAGCTGCAAAAGAGAAATAAGCTATACGGAAAAAAACAAGGTTAAAAGGAATTAGGTTGCAAACAATAACAGAACTGGTGCTCCAGAGCAGTTGGGAATGGGGTGTGGGCTATGCATGTTACTATCCGAGAGGTCGCGAGTTCAAATCCCACACCCCACACTTTTTGCAATTATTTTATTTTTTTATTTTTTCTTTTACAGAATAACTTTTTAGCTAATTGTAAGAAACTTTTACAAAGGAACTTAATTTTTTACAAGCTCAATAAGCCAGAAATTATGAGCTTATTTACACAGTAGGCTTTTAAGGTTTTAAAAAAAACTTAGAAATCTTCAAACAAGCTATAAGCTTGTTTATAAGCTATAAAGTATTGGACAAAGTTACTAAGGACTTAATTACATGTAAAGAAGCTAAAGTGATCAGTATAAGCTAGGTCTTTGAGCTTAAAAGCTCAAAACAAGCTTATGCTTGTTGTTGTCTGCTGTTGCAGGCTGTGAGCAGGGCAAAATTGCCCTTCTTGCAGCCTGATTTTGAGGGCATAAATGAGTTCTAAAAATCTAAACAAAAATACAAGCTTATGTATGAGCTGGGTGAGTAACTATGTGAAAAAGAATTAGCTTATTAGGGCTTATGAAGAGTAAGTTAAAAATTCTAGAAATTCTCTAAAAACCTGAAAAACCAAAAATTAAACTTCTAAATAGAAGCTATCACTTAGTGGTTCATTTTGTTTTTTGTTTTTTTTTTTTTTTTTTTTTTTTTGGACTATTAGTATATAGATATTAAACATATATAATGAAAATAAAAGTTAAGAAACCTACAAATAAGCTGATTCGTGGGCTTATGGCTTATTCAGTGGGCTTGTGGCTCACAGTTTGGCAGCTAAGCTTGAAACAAGCTTGAAAAAGAGAAAAGAAAGGAAAATGGGACATGTGCACATGCTTATAGACAGGAAACAACCCTGAATTCATCATGTTTTTGTGCACAAAAGCATGGGCTTAAGGTTTAGACAGTTGGGCTTTTTACAGCTCAACTTGGATGGATTTGAAGCTCAAATGAGCTTGGTATAAGCTCATGCAGGAAAACAAAAGATAACATACATGTGTACAAGGTTTATGGACAAAATTACACAAGCTAAGTCCAAGAGAATAGCTTTTTGAGAACTTATGAAGTGGGGTGAGTATGCTGGTCACCCAGTCATACTCAGTGAAGTGTGGATAGGTTCAAGCTACTTGCAGCCCCATGAAATGAGCTGCAAGTGTGAAATTAAGTACAGGATCAAGGAGATGTATAGGTCAGCTTCACATAAAGCCAAAGAACACAATCCCTAGACCACTAGAGGGCTTATAGGAGCTGATGGTAATAGTGCATGTTTCCTGATTTCTCAGGAAACTTTGAGAATGGGCAAACATCCAGCTTCTATGAAAACCTATCAAATAAGCTTAATAAGCTACACAAGCAAATGAGACTTTGAGTTTGGTGGATTAGCTTCACAAGAAGCCAATCCACACCAGCTCAAGCTCACTGAGGGCTTATATTGAGCTTATGAAAACAACTCCACCTTCACTGATTGCTTCAGTGAAGGGAGTATGGTGGAATAAAAAGGTGTGTGTAAAAGATGAACAAATAAGCTACAAATAAGGAAATAAGCAAACATAAAACAACTAAGCCATAAGGGCATCTAAAAATAACAAATATCACAGCCTAAATCTAACAAATCAAGAATGTGCAGGCTAATGAAAAAGGGGGTAAACTGCCTGCACAGGGCATATTTGCAGAAAAAGAGATTTGACTTTTTAACAAAAACACTAAAAGTTGACTAAGGTGAACTTCTAATCTAATTTACTGATTAATAATGTTAAATTAAGATTAAAGAACATGAAACTAACAAAAATTAACAACATATAAACACATATGCAGAATTCTAGGTCTTATCAATCTCAAAATTCTCACAATGAAACAGTCAAGTGTCAAGTTGACTATCTACCATGCCAAATCCATTAATTAAGGTTCCACTGAATTACTTAGGTCATTCTAGGTCCATATCAAACAAGAACAACACCCATAACAACCTATAACACGGATTTACCCATAAAACCATACAACCCTTCAATGGAATAAAATTGAGATTTTCATATCATTCAACTGTGTAAACCAATACCTTCCAATCCAGGGGTCTAAAGTGTCAAATCAGACCCTTTTAAACTTCAACCAGTAGTCACACAAGTATAGGTCTAGGGTTATCAAAAATTTGTTCATTGACAGTCAAAATAATATTTCAAAGCAACAACTAATTCCAAAACATAACAACTAAAGATTAAACTAGAAAAACATTAATTAACACCAAATAAACAGAAAAACCTGAAAATCAAAGCATATTAAAGGCTGGTATGGTAAAATGCAAAAATTGGAAAAATGGGCTTACAAGATGATCAAGCTGAGAACATGAAACCAAGGAACTAAGTTACTTCCTAACACCTCCCATGAGGCACTACTACCCAAGAACTCCATGATTCATCATGCACCTTGCAGTTTCCACCAAGAACAAACTATTTTTGATTTATTTTCTATTTTCTTCATTTTTTTTAACTAATTTTGAAACTTAAAAGATTAAGCTGAGTAAATGGATTCTAAAAGCTTTAAAGCTTTGTCAAGAGCTTATATTGCCTAGGGCCGTCCATTGGAGCAACTATAATCAAACACGAAATTAAAGGACTTGGAAATTAAAATGGTACGAATTGAGAAAACTTGAATTTAAAGGTAACTTGACATTAAAACTGTAAAAAGAGTTCCATTACACTAATTTAAGCAAAAATACAACATTTGAAAGCAGTAAAGATTTTAACTAAGGAAAGCAGTAAAGTTAAGTTACACTACATGACCTAGGCTAATCCAAAGGTGTTTTCTCTCTCATTCTTCTTCTCCTTTTATATATTCTTTGAGTTCCACTTGAGTCTCTGAATCTTTCCCACTAATAATCTTGGCCATTGGATGACTGTAACTCATCTTAGCCATCAAACTTACTTTTGGCGAGAAACGTGGCAAGTGGCTAATCCAGCTGGTTTAGTCAGTGAGAGTTGGGGAGAAGCATTTATTGAGTTTGGATGTGTTAGGTAATGTGTATGGAAGGGGAATGAGGTGGTGAGACAGCTGTAGAAAATGGTGAGGTGGTGGTGATGACTGGTTTTGTTTAAGCGGTTAGGGAAAGGGATAAGAGGGTTTGACTTTGGTCAAACTTTTTATTTAAATAAAAGGTTGGGTGGGTCGGGTTAATTTTAAAAGGAATGGGCTAGTGATGATTTGGGCCAAGGGATTGGATTTTGGATTTAAGGATTTATTTGTTTGATCCGGATTTTGGTTTTAGATAAACATAGGGACCAATGTTGTCATTTCTGAATTCTTGAGGGATTAAACCTGTTACAATTCCAAAGTTATGACAAGGACCAATTATGCCAAGTTAGATAAACCAAAGGACCTATTTTGCATTTATTACAATTTTAAAACACCCGAGGACCTTTTATGTAATTTTCCAAAGTTTGAGGGGTGAAATTGTAATTTTTCCAAAAGTTATCAAAAGGTTCCAAATTGTAAGTTATGAATAGTACAAGGGTATTTTATGTTAAATTCCAAGTTTTAAATACCCAGGGACTAATTTTGCCAATTTTGATACTTGAGGGGTAAAAGTTGCCATTTTGTGTAAACTTTCATCCAGGGATTATTTGTGAACAAGTTTGATTATCCAAGGACTAAAGTTGACTTTTCCTCCTTTTTAAACTCTCAGGGACTAGTTTTGCCAAATTATGAAACTTCAGGGACTGAAAATGACAATTGTGTAAACTTTGTGTGTTTTTCACTTGTTTTTCAATCTTTTGTACCCGAATCACATAAAAACACATTTTGATGATATTTGTACCATTTTGTGAGTCATTTGTGTGTTTTTGGTCGTTTTGTGGGTTTAATCAATACTAAATATATGTGTATTTAGACACATATCAGTGGATGATGGATCTTTGTAGTTGATTGAAATGTGAGTTCCTTAGTTCAAAAAATCTGGTCTTATGAGTAAACTGGTTCTTAGTCGTAAACTTGGTGCTTACACACAAACTCTGGTCTTACGCGTAAACTTTGAACTTACGCGTAAACTTTGGCCTTATGAGTGAAGTTAAGTTTTTTACGCGTAAGGTTTACAAAACCAACGAAACCTTTCAAACTTATCCAAGCTTGAAGGATATCACAAGTCGAAGTATTCCACAAGCTTATCCAAGCTAGGGAAGTACTGAGTAACCTTTGCTCGTTGAAGAAACTGAAGATTCACACTTAGGCGTAAACTGGAGACTTATGCGTAACCTTTGCTGCTTATGCGTAAAGTAAGGGTTTTGTGGCTTTATGCGTAAAATCAGGGTTTTAGAACTTATGCGTAAGATCAGGGTTTTAGGACTTATGCGTAAGATCAGGGTTTTAGGCAGCTTACGCGTAAACACTGGTACTTATTCGTAAAGTGACCAAAGTTTAGGCCTTTAACACTTAAAATGAAAGTTGAGCTTATTCGTAAAGAGGTACGAACTAAGAAACAATTAGAAAATCGTTATAAAAACTATAAAGTTTGATACTTTATGCTAAATCTAAGCTTCTAAACACTATATCAACCTTAAAACTTTCCAAGCTTCAAGATTTGAGTGTAAGAACCGAAGAATAACGCGAGAACTTTGAAGAAAAGTACGAACTAAGCTACGAATTAACCAAAAACACACACTTCAAACCAAGGTTTTCAAGATCGAGATCCTACCCAGGATCGTTTTCGTCTTTGCAAGATCGTGATCGTAAGATCGGATCAGGATCTTAAGATCCTACTCTAATGTTATTTCTTAATAGTTTTGTAATATTATACAAATCTACAAATTATTATACATTATAAACACAAAATATTATGAATGTTTCATAGAAATATTGTCTTAAATTATGATTATGAAATGTTTAAAAAGATTAACATATTGTTTTTTGAATTCTAGAAAAAAACAACCCATAAATTTATAGATTTTTAGTTTGTAATCTGAGAAAAGTAAGATCGGATCGGATTAGATCTTAAGATCGTATGGTCAAAATCGGGATCCTATAAGATCTTACGCTTGCAAAGATCCTATGTAGGATCCGGATCGTTTTTGCTTTGCAGTATCGTAAAATCGTAAGATCCTAATATCAGGATCGGGATCCTGACAACTATGCTTCAAACAACTAACTTGGCTCTGATACCACTTGTTAGGTCACCTTAATGATTCAACACAAGTATATCTAGTGAGAGAAAGTTAGAGAGAGAGAGAGAGATGGGAGGAACACGTTTAATATGAATAAGAGAGTGTAACTTGCATAAACATGAACCAACACTCTCAAATGAGAGTTTACATTAGTATATATAGCCATTCACAAGGACAACGCCCCTAGTGGGCTTTCAAGAACTATTGTCAAGGCCCATGGACTTAATATGCAAGCCTTGAACTAATTATAAACATATAAGTATAAATGATAAAGCAACCTATTACAAAAGTAATGACCGACACTTGATATAAATAAAACGTATTCCCAACAAACCATCACATATGAAGAAAAGTGCCTGATCAAATTAAAAAACATCAAAATAACCACTAACTTTGACACCACACAATGCCATTCTTAAATCTAATTTCTAAAGTGCGAGTCATAAACCAACATCCATATAACCAATTTTACTTTCCCTAACACCTAATCACATAAACATAACACACCAAGAAACAAGAAATCACCACAAACAAAAAATCAAACAGAATGGCTAGTCATGTTCAAAAATATATAAATGACCACTAACTCAGATGACACACCATGCTATTCGCAAAGCTTTTTTGCTAAGTGCGAGACATAAGCCAACATCCACATACTCAGTTTCACTTACTCAAATATTTTAGTTAATGTTTAGTCTTACACAATGATATCCGCCAATCTAATCGCACCTTGAACTACAATGACACCAATAAAAACTACCTAATTCACTAACAAAGTAAAAGCCGCAACGAACAAAAATCCAAACACCTGAAGGACACTTCATAATTACTCAATCCAAAACACATCAACATCAAACAAACCAAAAATAAACGCTCTGCGAACCAAACTCTCGTATGTTTCATGAACTCGATCAAGCACTTTCCTACACCTCGGAATGCAATTATATGAAAGTAAGTTACCCACTGCGATGAGAAACTAAAAAATGGAAGAAACATAATGTCAAACATTTGAAGTAAACCACATCGATATCAGAGAAACCCAAAACAAACTCTCTACCAACTAACTTACTCCTATATGCTTCTCGAACTCAATCAAGCACTTTTTGTAACAATTTGCATTTTCGGGTTACTATTCATTTTTTTACTATTCACTCCCGAAAATTTTATTCTATATTCTTGTAAGTTAACCTATTTTTATAATAACACGAAATTTTGACACTCGTCGGGTCATTTTTGCAAGTTACACAAAACCGTGTCTGAGATTTACGTATAAGTTTAAACGACATTTGAGCATCCCGATATGTCCATACGACATTGCAAATAAGAGAAATATGTGTTTCTCACATCTTACGACATTTCCATAAGTTTTGGATTTTTACATTTTCCGGTTTTGCGTTTTACGCGTTTTAAGCCTACGGTTTTAGGTTTTTACGATAATTAAGCACCCCGATAAAACTTATCACTCATTTAATATGTTAATATAGAGTATATTTATAAGTTTTAACAAATTTACAAGTTTTATATTTTTAGGATACCCGGTTTTAAGTTTCGTGTTTTAAATACTTACCGTTAGCTATTACCTAGACTAAAACTCACTCCGTAAAAGCAAGATGATATCAAAAACCTATCTAGTCATCCAAGATAAGTATATGAACGAAATTTATGGCTAGTCACAAGCCTTTTTGGCTTGTGATAAAGCCTTGATAAGTCTTGAACTCTAGGATTGCATACATGTGTCCAAACTTATTCACTAAGCTTCCAAAATATACCAATAATTGCACCTCCTCATTCTAGCTTATATATATCCTCATTCTTGACTTAGAAAACTCATTTCCTTCCCTTATAACCGAAATCCATCAATCCATCATCACCATTCACCTTTGATTTTCAAACTACAAGTTACACTACAAAGTTAAAGGCTTAAGTACTCTCTACATAATTCTTGGTTTTATTTCATCATTCCATGATCGAATTAGGAGCTAGACAAGGGTGCTAGGGCTGAGTTAATAAGGTTTTCACAAGGTTTATATCAAGACTAGCAAAGGTTTGCAAGAGTTGTGTTGAAGGATTGGAAGTTAGGGTTTCGGTTATAAGGATTTAAGTTAGTGTTCTTAGTTCTTGGTTCTAGTTAGTTTTCATCACAAGTATTGTAAGCAAACTCC
Source organism: Artemisia tridentata subsp. tridentata (assembly GCA_021014915.2). Classification (NCBI taxonomy): domain Eukaryota; kingdom Viridiplantae; phylum Streptophyta; class Magnoliopsida; order Asterales; family Asteraceae; genus Artemisia; species Artemisia tridentata. The sequence continues at coordinate 15,403,009 of CP139501.1, read as the reverse complement.
TATATTTACATTTGATTTCTGTAAATATTAGTATTTCATGTATTTAATATGTTCTATATGCTTATTAAACACCATTAGTTGATGACTGAACCCCAGAACGAATATGAAGAGGACCAAATTCAACTTCAGCAACATTGTTTGACGGCTCAATACGGGCACTTTTTGGTTTTGACGAGGGTCCTAGCAATATGATCCTCTCAATGGTGCAGTCGGACAAGAATCTGGTGCCTGAAGTGGCTAAGTTTACAGATGTAAGCTTCCCATCAGAGAATGTGAAACGGCGGTGAATATATGCACCCTGCTTGAAGTCGTAGCTCTTGCCATCATCTATGTAGAGTTCACCTTCGGCTGCTCCTGAACTATCCACAGCAATCACCTAAATCACAAACACCAAATTATATATATATATATATATATATATATATATATATATATAATGGGGGGCTTTATTTTCAGAACCCTCTTAAGTGCGGGAACTGCGAGAACCACCTTTTTACAACTAATAATACACAATGTACATCATTTAATGCTCCATAGCATTTTGTTATTTTTATTTAATTCAAAAGGGTATAATAGTAAAAGACATTTTCATATTACTTCTTTTTATTTTTATTTTTTTTTATTTTTTTTTTAATTCATGTTTTTTATAAATAATAAAATTCGGAATTTTTTTTATTTTTTTATTTATTTTTTATTTTAGTAAAAGACGTTTTTTTTTTTTTTAAGAAATGTTATTTTCCAGATGTAGTGCATAGGTGTTTTTGAATAATTTTAGAACATGCATGTTTTTCAAATAGTAAGGTGCATATGTGTTTTTTAGATAATGTAAATTTATAACAAAACAAGAACATAGATGTTACATACAAAATTCAATATCAATTGAAATACAATTAAAAAACAAATTTCTAAAAAGTATAAATACATGAATCTAATCGATCAATACATGCCTGCACTAATATATATAACGAAAACGGACATATGTGCACACTCATTATTATCAACATTTTTAGAAGTTGGACATATATGCACGCATTCAATAATCATATTTCTTCAAACGCCGCATTGTATCTATGTGTGCATCCACTTCTAGATTTTCATTGCTATCACCATCTTCATTAATATGATACAAACATGCCCAAAAACAATTAAACCTTAACCAAGTAGTGTAAGTAACTTTTTAATCATAATAACTAGCCTTACATATATGCACAATCTAAAACATATATGCATCCATTTAAAACACACATGCACCATTCCAATGAATTTTAAGTTAACTTTAAAACACGTATGCACCTACTTACGTATTTGCACCGACTCAAAATGTGTACTGAATAACATGTATGTTCTATGAAAACCAAAATGTGTACTGAATAACATGTATGTTCTACGAAAACAAAAATGTGTACCGAATAACATGTATGTTAATAACATGAAAAACAGCCATGTTCAATGTAAAAACAAGTATGTTCAATGAATAACATGTATGTTCTATGAAAAACAAAATGTGTACTGAAAAACAAGTATGTTCACCGAAAAAACAAGTATGTTCAAACACGAATTCCACGTTTAATCTAGACATGTATTATCTACACATGAAAAACAGCCATGTTCAATGTAAAAAACAGGTATGTTCACTGAAAAACGAGTATGTTCATAAAAAACAAGTATGTTCAAACACGAAGTCCAAGTTTAATATAGACATGTATAATCTAGACATGAAAAAACAAATATGTTCATCATCGAAATCCAAGTTTAATCTAAAATGATATCATGAGGTAACTATAGTTTATATTTTCTTTATAGACTGATTTGATCCACTACATAACTTCGCATTAAACCCAATGCCAAAACAAAACAAAAACAACATAAACGCAGAATACAAGAACAAATGAATCAAATTTCCAAAAAAAATCCAAACTTTATTACACAGCAATCATTACGAAGAATCGTTAAGAAATCCCAATATACCACTGAATTCAACTTCATTACAAAATCACCGAATCCGGTATCTTAAAAAAAGTGACTAAAGGCATAAAAGCAATTGGTGGATCACGACACTAATATCAAATTAAGAATACGTACTACTTACCTCCACATTAATTTTCTCTTCATCAACGGCGGTGGTCTGGCATTTTACTAAACAAAATAAAATAAAAAATTAGTTATATTCTGCATAACATTTGCTTAATGCTTATTCTTTTTGAAACAGAGTCAGTTTTATTAAACCATAAACCAAACAAAAAGGTCACGTGTTGACCTCATAACAATCATGATAAAAGACTTGGAAAACCACTAACTCATCCCCCACGAGCCATGGAGTTGAAATCGGTAGTTGCCCCAAACCCACAAAGCTCAAAGCAATAACTCAACACCCCACAAACAGAATACACATGACTAAAATCAATTAACCTCACAATTATGCTTACTGCTTATTGTTCACCACTTCTACACAAACAACAAAATTAAATATTTAATTAATAATTATAAGAAAAGGAAGAACTTTACCTCCATATTCCTGTGGTGAAGCTGACAACCGGTGTCACTCCAAACGGAGTAGGGACAGGAATGAATATATTTTTCAAAACAAACCTTGTGAAAGCGACATACTCTAGTCTTACATTAATTTTCTCTTCATCAACGGCGGTGGTCTGGCATTTTACTAAACAAAATAAAATTAAAATTAGCCATTGGTCAGATCTAATTAGGACGGATGTCGCCGCCACTAGTTAGATCTGATAGGATGTCGCCACCGCCGCCTCTGATCGGATCTAATTAGGACGGGATGCGGATGCCGTCGCCGTTGATGGTGGATCTGATCGGATCTATAGATATGGTATTGAATGGATTTAGTTTCGATCATGGTGGCTGGTTATATGTGATAAAACATGAAAGTGGTGGCTAGGGTTTTTTTTAAGGAGAGTATAAAAACTGTTCTAAATTCCAGATCGTGATATTAGTGAGAGTAAATGTAGGACAGTTTTTTATAAAATATAAGATTCCTATAATACCCTTTCATCTTTACAAATTATGACCTAATCTTTAGTTTAATTACATTAATTGCACAATTCATCATAGCCATTGATCAAAAGATCTAACGGTTCAAAGGGAGTTCTCGCAGTTCCCGCACTTAACAGGGTTCTGAAAATAAAGTTACACTATATATATATATATATATATATATATATATATATATATATATATATGGGCTTTATTTTCAGAACCCTCTTAAGTGCGGGAACTGCGAGAACCACCTTTTTACAACTAATAATACACAATGTACATCATTTAATGCTCCATAGCATTTTGTTATTTTTATTTAATTCAAAAGGGTATAATAGTAAAAGACATTTTCATATTACTTTTTTTTTTCTTTTTTTTAATTCATGTTTTTTATAAATAATAAAATTCGGAATTTTTTTTTTATTTTTATTTTTTATTTTAGTAAAAGACGTTTTTTTTTTTTTTTTTTTTAAGAAATGTTATTTTCCAGAAGTAGTGCATAGGTGTTTTTATGTACTAATTTTTTCATTTTATGTACTAATTTTTTTCATTTTGTTTTCCAAATGTAGTGTATAGGTGTTTTTGAATAATTTTAGAACATGCATGTTTTTCAAATAGTAAGGTGCATATGTGTTTTTTAGATAATGTAAATTTATAACAAAACAAGAACATAGATGTTACATACAAAATTCAATATCAATTGAAATACAATTAAAAAACAAATTTCTAAAAAGTATAAATACATGAATCTAATCGATCAATACATGCCTGCACTAATATATATAACGAAAACGGACATATGTGCACACTCATTATTATCAACATTTTTAGAAGTTGGACATATATGCACGCATTCAATAATCATATTTCTTCAAACGCCGCATTGTATCTATGTGTGCATCCACTTCTAGATCTTCATTGCTATCACCATCTTCATTAATCTGATACAAACATGCCCAAAAACAATTAAACCTTAACCAAATAGTGTAAGTAACTTTTTAATCATAATAACTAGCCTTACATATATGCACAATCTAAAACATATATGCATCCATTTAAAACACACATGCACCATTCCAATGAATTTTAAGTTAACTTTAAAACACGTATGCACCTACTTACGTATTTGCACCGACTCAAAATGTGTACTGAATAACATGTATGTTCTATGAAAACCAAAATGTGTACCGAATAACATGTATGTTAATAACATGAAAAACAGCCATGTTCAATGTAAAAACAAGTATGTTCAATGAATAACATGTATGTTCTATGAAAACCAAAATGTGTACTGAAAAACAAGTATGTTCACCGAAAAAACAAGTATGTTCAAACACGAATTCCACGTTTAATCTAGACATGTATTATCTACACATGAAAAACAGCCATGTTCAATGTAAAAAACAAGTATGTTCACTGAAAAACGAGTATGTTCATAAAAAACAAGTATGTTCAAACACGATAACATCATTAATGCTATAAAAATTGTGATTAACCACAATATAATCAACAAACTATTCATCTATGCTTAGTGGTGTTTTTTTTACCAACCTTAACCACAAGAATCAACGAACTTAACAACATATCAAAAAAGGTTTTAGTTTTCATTTTGCTTTTTTTATTAAATACATCCAGCAACAAAAAATGATGTAAGAAGTCCACAAACCTGTTGTGCCAATCGATGAGAACCAATAACCAGAGGCACTTTATTTTGCATACTATAATTTTGGTGCATACCAATGGATAAATCCTCATCATCCATCTAGTTTGATTTAATGGTTGGGATTAACCTAAGATTAAATGGGGAAACATAAGTCCATGTTTTTTTTTTTCCCTTTTTTCTTTTTCTTTTTGTCTTTCTTATTATTTGTTTTCTTTTTTTTTTTCCTTTCTTTTTTTTTCTATCAATTCACGTTTTCTTTCTTTCTTTTTTTCTTTATTTTTTTTTTTTCTTTTTTTTTTGTTTTCTTTCTCTTTTGTTGTTCTTTCTTCACTCTTCACGTAGGTTTTTTTTTTTTCTTTTTTTTTTTTTTTTTTTTCACTTTTTTTTAGTTCACTTTATTTTAATTCACTTTTTTTAGTTCACGTTTTTATTTTTCCGTTTTCATACGTCTTTTACTGTTTTCATACGTTTTCGCCCGTTTTCATATATTTTTGCCCGTTTTATTACGTTTTCGTCCGTTTTCATACGTTTTTCGTCCGCTTTCTTACGTTTTCGCCCGTTAACGTCTGTTTTCATACGCTTTCATCTGTTTTCTTACGTTTTCGTCCGTTTTCATCCGTTTTCTTTTGTTTTCATCCATTTTTCAAACGTTTTTGTCCTATTCATACATGTTTTTACACTTTCATACGTTTTCTTCCATTTTCATACGTTTTCGTCCGTTTTCTTACGTTTTCGTCCGTATTTTTACGCTTTCATACGTTTTCGTCCGTTTTCATACATATTCGTCCGTTTTCTTACGTTTTCGTTCGTTTTCATACGTTTTCGTCCGTTTTCATCCGTTTTCTTTCGTTTTCGTCCATTTTTCAAACGTTTTTGTCCTTTTCATACATGTTTTCGCTTTTAGTTTTAACAGCTTAAGCATGATGATAATTTGCAGTATCACCAGTGATATGTTTAGCTTTTTTATAAACATGATGATAATTGTGCAGTATCACCAGTGATATGTTTAACTTTTTTATAAACATGATGATAATTGTGCAGTATCACCAGTGATATGTTTAGCTTTTTTATAAACATGATGATAATTGTGCAGTATCACCAGTGATATTTTTAGCTTTTCATAAACATGATGATAAATATGTTTAGCTTTTCATAAACATGATGATAATTGTGCAGTATCACCAGTGATATGTTTAGCTTTTCATAAACATGATGATAAATGGGCAGTATCACCAGTGATATGTTTAGCTTTTCATAAACATGATGATAAATGTGCAGTATCACAAGTGATATTCCGTGATATTCTTGGTGCGTACAAGAATATATCCATAGACAGAGTGTAGGTTTTTGCAGAGCCTCATACGTTTTAAAACCAGGGTTCTAGTAAAATAAAGCTTAACAAGTAAACAAAAAAAACTATAAAATATACAAAATTTCACAAGTGATAATACAAATATCACTAGTGATAATACACATATACAGTTCAACTTCAAATATCACTGGTGATACTACAGGTATGACACTTTTCACTTTTCACATTACCATATTGTAAATATGTAAGCTGTTTCATCAACCATTTATCAGATATGACATAAATAGAAAACATTCATATGAGGTATCACTGGTGATATCACATTCATATGAGGTATCACTGGTGATACCTCACTGGTATTACTGGTGATATCACTGGTATCACTGGTGATATCACATTCATATGAGGTATCACTGGTGATACCTCACTGGTATCACTGGTGATAGTATCTCCTGGTATTCTAAAAGCAAAGAACATGTCAAAACAAAAAAATAATTGCATGTATATTTAAAAAGGACGAAAACGAAAGAAAACAGATGAAAACGTATGAAAACGGACGAAAACGTAAGAAAATGGATGATTACGTATGAAAACGGACGAAAACATAAGAAAATCACAAGTGATATTGAGAAAATCACTTGTGATTTTCTGAATATCACTTGTCATATTTAGAAACATAAGAAAACGGACGAAAACGTAAGAAAACGGGCGAGTATGTATGAAAACTTGGGTGATATTCTGAATATCCATTGTGATATTCATAATATCACTTGGGTGATATTCCGAATATCACAGAATATCACCAGTGATAGCACATGTCTTATCACTGGTTCCTCCATCACCACCAATAGATGAAAAGCCGACACACTTATGATATTGCCAAAATGTAAGAAAATGGACAACAAAGTATGAAAGCATAAAAAACACGTCTGAAAATGGGCGAAAATGTATTAATAATAGACGGCCGTATGAAAACAAACGAAAACGTAAGAAAATGGACAAAAATGGGCAAAAAAACGGACGAAAACGTATGAAAGCGTAAAAAACACGTCTGAAAACGGACGAAAACGTATGAAAAATGGACGAAAACGAAAGAAAAAAGATGAAAACGAACGAAAATGTATGAAAACGGACGAAAACATATGAAAACGAACTAAAACGTAAGAAAACATACGAAAACGGACGTAAACGGGCGAAAACATAAGAAAACGTATGAAAATGGACGAAGGCATATGAAAACAGACAAAAACGTTTTAAAACAGACGCGAACGTCTAAAAATGGACGAAAACGTAAAAAACGGCCGAAAACGTATGAAAACGTGCAAAAACGTCTGAAAACGGACGAAAACGTATATACACGTATCAAAACGGACGAAAACGTATAAAAATAGACAAAAATAGGCGAAAACGTTTGAAAAGAGACGAAAGCGTCTGAAAGTGAAAAAAAAACTTGAATTAGAAAAAAAAAAGTGAATTGAAAAAAAGACAAAAAGAAAAAAAGAAACGGAGTTGAAAAAAAAAAAAAAAAAAAAAAAAGACAATGAGCGTCAATTGTAAAAAAAAAAGAAAAAAAAAAGAACAAAAAAAAAAGAACGTCAATTGTAAAAAAAAAAAAAAAAAAGCAAAAAAAAAAAATACAAAAAGAATAATAAGAGATACAAAAAGAAAAAGGAAAAAAAAAAAAAAAAAAAACATGGACTTAGGTTTTAGGGTTTAATCTTAGGTTAATCACCACCATTAGATAAAACTAGATGGATGGTGGGGATTTATCCATTAGTATGCACCAAAATAAGGGTATGCATTTGAATTTTCCTCCCAATAACCATTGTCAAACACCCAAAAAGACACACACACACACACACACACACAAAAGGCTAATGGACTAGGTGATATCCGAATATACGATTCATATTTAACTAAAAAAAAATCCAAACATATGAAATCTCCCAAAACGCTTTTGTCACTCATTGATTTGTATAAACAGATATGTCATAATATTATATCCTCATCCTTATCTAGACATTGATTAGTTGTTAATTTCATTAACTAAAAACAATTCCAACAACTTAAAATGAATTTTAAAAACAATGAATTAGATGAAAAAAGTGGAAGCATATAAAAGAAAACCAACCTGGTAACACATAGATGAACAAAGTGGAGACACGCAGATTATTATTCACGTCAAATCTGAAAATGAGTGCTTGAGAGAGGAGGGGGCGGCTAGGGTTGAGAGGGAGAAGAAGATTTGAAATGTAATTTTTATTCGACTGATCTGAAAAAAGATAATTATAACTGCCCCTATTTTTGTGTAGTTTAATTTTTTTTAGTGAAATCCTATAATTACTTGCAAATATTGTCCCAATCTTTCAGTTAATTACATTAATGGCCCAATCAATTATAGCCATTGATCAAACAATCTAATGGGTCATAAGGAGTTCTCGCACTTAAGGGAGTTCTGAAAATAAAGTTGCACTATATATATATATATATATATATATATATATATATATATATATATATATATATATATATATATATATAGTGTAACTTTATTTTCAGAACCCTCTTAAGTGCGGGAACTGCGAGAACTCTTTTTTGGCCTTTGGATTAGAAGATCAATGGTTAATAATAAATGTGGCAGTTTTGTAATTAACTTGAAAGCAAATTATATTTAATAAAATGTAAAAGGGTATTATAGGGTTTCTTTAAATAAGTTTAAAATAAACAAAAACTCATTTATTTTAATAGGAGGAATCAGTTAGAAGTAAAAAATCATTTCCACATTCACAGGCACACTCCTTTTCCTTAAGAAACCCTAGCCGCCGCCTACCACTTTCTTCATCACATACTCGCCGGAAAAAATCAAAAGGTAATCGTTTTCACAACCACTATAACTCCTTTTTTTCTTTGAATCAGATTTTGATATTCGATTCCGAATGACGATGCCGATGTTGGTGGGATCTTCCGGAAGCAGAGTTCTTGATATCAGATCCGGTATAATATCTTGTTGTTGGGATCTTCCAAGAACGCTGTCTCTGATGATGGATCTGATATTCGAATCGGCTTGTAAAGTTTTTTTTTTTTTTTAACCTATTTATTTATTTATTTATTCATTTATTTAATTGATTTGATTTATTAGAAAGATGATTAATGATATTGAAGAGTATGAAGGTGAAGATCCTTTACAAGCATGGCTTGAGTAAGTTACTTGTCAATAATGAATTCTTGTTGTTAAGAAAGTGGTAGGCAACTGATTTAACTTGATTTTTTTAGCTAATGATTGGTGTTTGGATTTGCTTATGGTGTAAAAAATGCAATAAGGACTTGCTTATTTATTTGGCTAGTGATGGTGTTTGGATTTGCTTATTTATTTATTTATTTATTTATTCATTCATTTATAAAACATATATGATTTGCTTATTGAGTTATATTGAACATGGCTGTTTGAACATACTTGTTTTTTATATTGAACATTGCTGTTTTTCATGTGTAGATAATACATGTCTATATTAAATGTGGAATTCGTGTTTGAACATACTTGTTTTTCCGGTGAACATACTTGTTTTTCGGTACACATTTTGGTTTTCATAGAACATACATGTTATTCATTGAACATATTTGTTTTTACATTGAACATGGCTGTATTTCATGTTATTAACATACATGTTATTGAACATACTTGTTTTTACATTGAACATGGTTTTCATAGAACATACATGTTATTCATTGAACATACTTGTTTTTACATTGAACATGGCTGTATTTCATTGAACATAGATTGTGCATATATGTTAGGCTAGTTATTATGATTAGAAAGTTACTTACACTATTTGGTTATGGTTTAATTGTTTTTGGGCATGTTTGTATCAGATTGATGAAGATGGTGATAGCAATGAAGATATTAGAAGTGGATGCACACATAGATACAATGCGGCGTTTGAAGAAATATGATTATTGAAGGCGTGCATATATGTTCAACTTCTAAAAATGTTGATAATAATGAGTGTGCACATATGTTCGTTTGCGTTATATATATTAGTGCATGCATGTATTGATCGATTAGATTCATGTATTTATACTTTTTAGAAATTTGTTTTTTAATTGTATTTTAATTGATATTGAATTTTGTATGTAACATTTATGTTCTTGTTTTGTTATAAATTTACATTATATAAAAAACACATATGCACCTTACTATTTGAAAAACAAGCATCTGGAAAATAACACCTATGCACTGCATCTGGAAAATAACATACATGTTGGAAAAAATTAGTACATATAAAACATACATGCACCTAGTCTTTTTTTTTTCAAATAATGCATGCTGGAAATAAAAAAGTTTAAAAAAAAAAAAAAAAAAAAAAATCCTAAAATTATGGGATTTTAAAAAACGAATTTTAATAAAAAAAAATCACAAATAAATAGAAATTGTCTTTTACTATTATACCCTTTTGATTAAATAAAAATATTTAATATTTAAAAAAATATGATTGGTCTAAGGGAGTTCTCGCAGTTCCCGCACTTAAGAGAATTCTGAAAATAAAGCCCCCTTATATATATATATATATATATATATATATATATATATATATATATATATATATATATATATATATATATATATATATATATATATATATATATATATATATATATATATATTGGTTCTTGAAAAAAATCCACTTTGGTGGAAAAGTGAGAAAATAGTGCAAATCACCCTCTCTTTCCCCTCCTTTTTTTCACACCAAACTACAGGGACCTTATTGTATTTTCCTCCATTCTTTAAGGGAGGTTTTGTACATTCGCACCCTACCCCCCCCCCCCCCCCCCCCGAAAAAAAAATAAATAAATAAAATAATTCCCGCCAAAACAATTTTTTTTTGGGGGCCAAAATTTTTTTTTTCCAGGCCAAAAATTTTCCCTCCAAAATTTTATAACTGTGATGCACCTTTTTATTTTGGTGCATCACAGTTATAAAATTTAGTTATAACTATGATGCACCAAATTTTATAACTGTGATGCACCAAAATAAAATTGTGTTTTTTGGGGTCCAAAAATTTTTTTTTTCTAGGCCAAAATTTTTCCTATGATGCACCTTTTTATTTTGGTGCATCAGAGTTATTACTAAAATTTATAACTGTGATGCACTATAAAATTTTGGCGGGAAAATTTTTGGCCTGGAAAAAAAAATTTGCCCAAAAAAAAATTTTTTTTTTGAGGGAAATTTTTTTTTTTTTTTTCCGGGGGGTTGGGGGGTGGGGGTGGGTTTCAAAACTTACCCTGAAGTTTGAGATGTTTCAAATCCTACCCTATAACTTTTTTTTCTCACTTTTCTATCTAATTACACTTTTCCCTTATAAGATGAAACAGATTCA
>CP139501.1:15378373-15391559 GCA_021014915.2 Artemisia tridentata subsp. tridentata | reverse complement strand
AACTCGTAAGATCTCATATCACTCAAAACAGTTACTTCTTCAGTTCTTCAACCAACCATCTCTAGTTCAGTCTGACAGCTCTTCTTAGTCAATGCCATATGGCCTATTCAAGCTGTGTATTTAAATTTTTTTGTTAGGGATGTGCTTCATTGATCATGGAGTTAATTTCAGTTTCATCTTCTTGGACTTCTGGTTAAGAATGATCACCTCTAGTCATAAAAGTTGCTGTTTAATAGACTTATCATGTTAGATGTATTGTTATTTGGTTATGGTTATCAACTGGTATGCAGGGTGCAGTCTTCTGATTAAAAGGGTTATGGGATTAAAGAATTATTACATTCTGGATTTAGTTATGGGGCTTTTTTGGATCTTCTCTTCTACTCGTGCTTCTTGATACTCAATGTTTTCATCAGTCTTAATATCTGGTTTATCATGTTACGGATTGGTTTTAGTACAGTAGATATGAATCTCTTCTGAGAAATCAGTGTGCTGAGTTTTAGTATAGTCATGAGTATAGTTTCAATGTAGTTGTTATATGGTATAGTAGTATCAGCGATTATTATTGTAAGCTTATGCTTTGTGTCTACCCAAACCTTTACATATTTGCTGCTAGTTTGACCCCAGTTAAGGTTAATTCCGCTAAGTAGTTTCCGATCTACTTTTTGACCCTTGCAGGTCAGAATCTTCTATATACACGTACCAAAAGCCATATTAGGCTGGACACAGTTGGTGACCCAAGCAACCTGGGTCACCGGCTGCCACGTCAGCTTTCTCTCTCCGGCGACCAGAAGCGACCGGTGACCGAACTTTTTTTTTTTTTTTTAAATCAAACATTTAAAAGAAAAACTTAAAATTCATTAATAATAAAAACATTACATATATTATTCAATTAAACATTAAAAACATTAAGTAAATTATTCAAATAACAAAAAAAAAAAAAAAAACATTACAAAAATTCTTCATCGTCGTCCTCATCGCCACCATCACTATCGTCTTCGTTTTCATTCCCTTGATTGACTTGATTTCTACGATTTCTCCAAATGTGTTCAATCAAATCAGATTTTAAGTTTAGATGAGTTAATGAGTCAATAATCTCCTGGGTAACTACTAACGATTCTTAATGCGTTCTTAAGGGATCGTGATCCTGATGGCCCTCACCTTCGAACCATATAGGACATATCGCTCGTTGCTTGTGTCGAATGATCATATTATGTAATATGATGCATGTATATATAATATCCCGGAGATCCTTTTTGTGTAGCCCTCGAGCCAAAACTTTAAGCATTTTCCACTTTTTCTTCAACACACCAAAAGCCCGTTCCACATCTTTCCTTGCTGCTTCGTGCTTCCTCTCGTACAATATTCTTTTTTCATCACCCGTGGGAGGATTTCAAATAGACTTAATAAGCACGGACCATTGTGGATATATCCCGTCACTAAGATAATATCCCCTTTTATATTCTACATCGTTAGCCTCGAATTCAAGGTCTGGTGCTCTCCCAGATATGATATCATTGAAAACAGGTGAACAATGTAAGACGTTTACGTCGTTATTCATACCGGAGACACCAAAGAACACATGCCAAATCCATAAATCATAAATCTTGGGAGGCGACGGCTTCCAATAAAATGAATGGATGTGGCCCATGATCACCCCTAGCATATTGACCTCTCAAAGCATTTGGGCAATTCTCCCACTCCCAACTTGTACAATCAATGCTTCCCATCATCCCAGGAAACCCATGCCTATGCTCGTGATGAGCATATAATCTTTCAAGGTCAGTATACGTGGGCTTTCGCAAATACTCAGCACCATATAACTCCATGATAACCGTGCAAAACTGACGGAGACATTCACGGGATGTCGCAGCTATTGCCAGATTCTCGTCAAGAGAATCAGGAACGACCGTGTATTCCAATTGACGAATTGCCGCAATACACTTGACCAATGGGCTAATACTAGGTACGCCCATAGCGTCAAGAGTTTGTTGAAAATAAGGAGAATAATCGGTTACTTCTTGAACAATTTCTGTGAAAAGTTCTCGGCTCATTCGGAATCGCCGACGGAATGTTCTTTCGTCGAACTGCGGGTTTTCGGAGAAGTATGCCGCCACTAAACGATTATGAGCACCCTCATGATCCCTGCGTATGTACCTTCGTGGAACTTTTGGCTGTGATGCTTGGTAAGCGTTTCCAAGCATACTTCCTGAACTCAAAAAACTCACTCAGAACTTCATCATCATCGGAAGACGAAGAACCGAATAATTGCTCGTAAGACGTAGACATAATTAAAAAAATGTGTTTGAAGGTATTGATAGAAATGTTTGAATATGGATGAGAAGTTGAATTTGAATTGTGTTTGAAATTGTGTGTTTAGATGTGTGTTTGAGGTGGGTATTTATAAGATTGAAAAAGTTTTTTTTTTTTTTTTTTTTAAACATCCAACCGTTCGGAATTAAAATGGAATTGTCCAAGAATTATAGTCGGTCGATTCAACGATCGATATTCATTTTTACCAAGCGACCGACCGAAGCTACGCATCCCAAGCGACCGATTAAATTATCGGTCGGTTTTCATTTTCACAACCGACCGACCGATTAAATCAGACAGAGTGCGTCCAGCCTTAGGCTGAACGCAATCCATCCGAAAATATCGGTCGGTCGATTGCCAAAACACAAAGCGACCGATAATACCTTGGGTCGCTTGGGTTGGGAGGGGTCGGTCGCTTGGGTTGGTTTGTCAATATCGATCGTTGAATCGACCGACTATTTATTACACTTCCAAAAATCAAACCGTTTGCACCCTCTTATAAAAAAAAAAAAAAAAAAAAAAAAAAAAAAAAAAAAAAAAATTTTAAAACAATTCAAAAACTTAAATTCAACTTTAATCCACTCAAACACACATCTAAAACACAATTTCAAACACAATTCAAATTCAACTTCTCATCCATAAACCACTTCTAATCATGTCAAAGAAAAACACTCCCACATCAAAAGACCGACGATCCCGACTACCCCAAAACAACTTCTCGCCGGAAAACAACTTTAGTATTGTAATGTTTTTAATTCAGTATTGTAATGTTTTTATTATTAATGAATTTTAAGTTTATTTTAAATGTTTGATTAAAAAAAAAAAAAGTCGGTCACCGACTGTGGCAGGTTAAAGCTGACGTGGCAGCCGGTGACCCAGGTCGCTTGGGTCACCGACTGTGCCCAGCCTTATGGGCAAAACTGTCCACAACTTATCTAATGTGATATGGGACGAAGAGTTGAAAGTCTACAATTCCATCACTCGCATTTAAATTTTCGATATTCAGATCAAGGCAAACAGATTTGAGCTAGGTGTATGTAGGAATTTTATGAAAAGGGTAAATGTTGCGAAAAGAAATGCTGAACACTGGTTAAAAATGTATAACACCATCGAATCAGGTGATCAAATACAATTTAGTATAAAGTAAGGACAAAAATGTAGGTTTAGCATAAAACTATTCTTTGGAAATTTATCGAGTAATATGTTTCTAAACAACCTGTTCATTATGATGGCTATAAACTCACTCAACAAACTAAGAAAATATTAGTGTCTTTTTTCCATTTCTAACCGTAGAACGAATAAAACTAAATATTAGTGTCTTTTTTGATGATTGATTTCAGTTCAGTCAAATGTCATACAAATTGTGAACTTTTTAACATATATGTTTATATAGATCCAATGATTATCAACATAGTACCATCATTTAAGGTAGTAGACAAACCCTCTTATGGGTTAAGCAAAATTTTGAATAACCCATTTGTCCAACCATCATATTTTTCATATATCCAATATCTCACACTTGATAGATATCATGATATCGAAGCACCAACCTTTGAGGAGATTGTTGGAAGCATGGCGTTACGTTCACGAACTAAGCTTCCATCTCGCCAAAAGGTCAAGTTAGCACGAGGTAACAAAAGTCCCGGATCAGTACACAAGCACCTGACATCTGGGCCAATTTTTTCAATGACCTCAAACCTCACCATTCCACCATCAACAAGGAGTTCATCCCCCACTTTCACATCTGTTATGTAAAGAACCCATGAGAAATCCACTTTCGATTCAAAGAATATCATCAGTTACACATAAATCCTAAAAATGATATGTCCTAACCTTCAGCAAAGCCATCGTAGTTTACAGTGATAGCACGCTCAGGACGAGGGGAATCATAAGCTCGAACACTGAAAGTCCATACTTCTCCATCCTGCATTAAATCACACACCATAAAAAAGGGAAGAAAGAAATCATTCTATGCAAAGAAGATGTCATCGAACATATTTCGTGGTTCTTTCAACTAAAAATATCTTAAAGATTGTGTTCAAATATCTAATGAAACCGAAATAAAAATGGGTTTGTTGACCCTGAAATTTTCATTGGCGCATGCGCAAAAAAGAAGGCCAAACAAGTGGATAAATAGATGAAAAGTAACAATAATCAGAGGCAGCATTATTCACTGTTAACATAAGTCATCAATTCTGTTTCAACTCTTCACCCGAATAAGAATACACAAAAATAGATACATGTAAATGACTCTAAATTGTCAAGATCCCTGAAAACAATCTACCAACAATGCAACAAAAAAAATGGTCAGATATTTGGCCTTTTACACATCTGATCTCGAGAATTAACCATTTAGCATGTGCTAATATGATATGAGAGATGGTAGGACATATGAATTTAGAGCTTTGTTCTAAGCCTAACATTTACGATTCAACACCTTGAATTGGTGTGAAATTGGATCCTAAACAACTACATTATACTCCAACCAAATAAAGATTACTTGGATTTGATGGGCGTGTGTCGATGTACATATTATAATGAACGTTCAATAATCAATTTCTAGTGATATGCAGATGAACTAATCAACTTAATATTAGCTATAAAAGTGAAACCAATTATGAGCAATCATTTCTCAATTTACCCATACTTAATCAATCACATAATTACAATTGCACAAACATTCTAACCACCTTTCGATAACGACTCTCAACACATCCAAACACTCTCTCCAACACATCTGATCATAACTACTCATCATATTCTCACTATCAAATAATCACTTCAATATACAACATAGAACTCTTCATTACAATGTTCTAAACCATTTTCTAACCTACAACCAAACAAGCTAAAAGGGTCCAAATTTTTTATCATAGAATCATACAACAAAATCAACTAAAAGGGCCAACTTATCCACCGGGCCTGAACCCATTGCCACACAGACTCAAACCACTAGCAGAAACAATCATAAACAATATAATTAAGTAACCAAATTGTAACGCCCCCCAAAGCCTAAAGCAATGAACTACTCGGGTACCCATGGTGGAAGGATACTAGTAATCCATTGCCTCATATACTTATAAGGAGCTAAAATGTGTTATCTTATAACCAAATTGTAACACTATCTCCAAAACATCTGATCATAACTACTTATAATATTCTCAATACTCATTATCAAATAATAACTTCAATTTACAATAACCAACTCTTCATTAAAATATTATAAACCATTTTTCAAAACTACAACCAAAATTAGCTAAAAATGGCTCAAATATTTAACCTATCAAAAGATATTACGTAAGGCCTAATCAGAGTTCAACAAACACTCAAACCACAGTTGAAGAAATCGATTCTCGTACATTAAACACATCGGAACACTATCTCTAGCACATTTGATCATAACTAGTTTTTGATTTTTTAAGGCAAACTCACACACTCAAGTAAAATATATAAATTCTCACAAAACCACAACAATCTCACTTTCTTCCTTGATGAGACTTGAAACCATGACCTGTTGGTTGGGGACATAAGGATGCGTTTAATAAAGAAAAAAATCTTAATTTTCTATTTTCAGATTTGTAAAAAAAGGATGGAATTTAATTTTCCAAAAAACATGGAAAACGCGTTCATATGATATTGTTTTCTATCCTCAAGGGGGTTTACAAGGAAAACAAGGGGGTTTACAAGGAAAACAAGAAAATTGTGTTTTGGAGTTTCCCTTGTTAAAGTAGGAAATGCAAACATTTGATTTGAACGCAATCTCTATTTTCGTTGTTTTGTACAAAAACTTCTTTTAGGAAAACAATGGTGCTTCCTTTTAACTAAACGCACACTAACTATCTCACGAGTACCGCTAGGCCAAAGGCCATCGATCATAACTTATTCTCCTTATCCAATATCAAATAATCACTTAAATATCTAATAACCTACTCGTCATTAAAATCATTTTCTATCCAACAGCCAAACCAGCTAAAAGGGTTGATCACAAAAGTCGTCAAATCGGTAACAAAAAGGGCTAATTGCATAAAAATGTATGTAACTTGTCCCTTTTTATAGTTTTGAGTAGCCAATTATTTTTTTCCTAGATCTATGTACCATACAAATAATTTTGAATTCGGTCTTTTTGATGTATCGTCACTCAAATTTAACCGGAAGAGGAGTAAATCGGTCAAACAGTACACGAAAAATGTCATACTATAAACCAAAAAGATGAAATATAAAAGTATGTTACATAGAAGATCTATGTACCATAAATAATTAGCTACACAGAACTATAAAAAGTGACAAGTTACATACATTTTCGTGCAATTATCTCACGGGTACCGCTAGGCCAAAGGCCATTTGGTTTGATCATAACTTATTCTCCTTATCCAATATCAAATAATCACTTGAATATCAAATAACAAACTCATCATCAAAATCATTTTCTATCCTATAACTAAAAGGGTCCAAATACTTGATCACAAAAGCCGTAACTCAAAGCGCTAAGAAGAAACTAACACTACCTCAGCTTTAGCAGAAGAGGCACCACCAAGATCACCCATATGAATCTCACTCCCTTCAGTATCCATCATAATAGCAACAGCATACCCTTTCTCCTCATTTAACCTCCTCACTTTATCAATAACACTCTTATGCCACTCGCGCGTCCCATGGCACATATTAATCCTGGCCACATTCATCCCACCCACAGCCAATCCTTCCAGCTCATCAAACCCACATGTCGCTGGCCCGATCGTGCAGACGAGCTTCGTCCTTCGCGTACTCCTGAACCCATTCTCCTTTAGCTCAGCTTCAGTCACTGCATCAACTTCTATCACAGAACTTGCTGGTGAGGCAATCTTCCTACCATTTTCGGCTATCGAATACTCCGCAACGTTTTCGGGTACCGAAGAAGCTACGAGAAG
The DNA here is from genome assembly GCA_021014915.2 of Artemisia tridentata subsp. tridentata. Taxonomy (NCBI): domain Eukaryota; kingdom Viridiplantae; phylum Streptophyta; class Magnoliopsida; order Asterales; family Asteraceae; genus Artemisia; species Artemisia tridentata. The sequence continues at coordinate 15,384,342 of CP139501.1, read as the reverse complement.
GGATTTTTTGAGGGGTTTTGAAGGGATGCTTAAGAAGGGGGTTTGGAAAATGGGTTTTGAGTAAGATGAATGTGTTGACTCGGGTGAGGTGTGGGATGTTGAAACAAACAGGTTTAGTGATTGTGCCATTTTTTATGATATGATTCAAATGATTATGAGAAATGATGAGAAAGATAGATATAGAAAGAGGGTGGCGGAGAGAACAAGAGTGACGAGGTTCTTGGCTTGGGAATTGTCGTCTGAGGAAAACAAGTGTTGTTGTACTTGTTTGGTTGGTGGTTGGGTTGTGTCATTGGAGGTGTGTTTTTGACTTATTTCTTTACTACTACTATTAATTTACTGCTAGTAATTTAATTAATGTATTTTTACTTTATACCAAGTGAAAATAAATGAATTTATTTTAAAGATTAGTGCTATGTAAACCTACAACACATGCCTAAATAAATGCCTAATACATCAATGAGGTGAGATCCATGACAAACCACAAATATCTAAAGAATAAATCACAAGATCTCAACCGTCCATCCTCCTTTCATCCAATGGTAGAGATGAAAGCAATAAATAACAAAGGAAGGGCATAAATGTAATTATATAAAAACTCATTTTTCACATTTTTTTTAAAAACAACATATCTTGCAAACGGTAATCTTCAAGCTACGAAAAATATACCATCGCGACGAGAATTAAATTATCTTTCTATAGATATGCACTTCTATATACTTTCGACGATTTTTTTTTTCAAAATTTCCGTTCATAAAAATCACACGTGATTTGTAAAAATCACATGTGATTTTTTTTAACCTGGTTTTCCGACTCGGCATTGCGAGCCGGCTAAAATCACATGTGATTTTTAAATATGTGATTTAAAAAATCACACGTGATTTTAAAATAACAAATTATAAATGATGTACTCTTTGTTGTTATAAATTGAAACACATGTGATTCTGTTTTAATCTAAAAATGAATAAATCACACGTAATTTTGTTTTTTTTGTGTTTTGTTATGGAAAAATATAAATCACTTATGATTTACTCTTTGTTGTTATAAACTGAAACACATGTGATTCCGTTTTAATCTAAAAAGAGTAAATCAGATGTGATTCGTGTGTGATTCGGGTTTTAATCTAGAAATGACGAAAATTAAATCATCTTTCAACAGATATGCACTTTTATATACTTTCAACGATTTTTTTTTAATTTCCGCCCAGAAAAATCACACGTGATTTGTAAAATCATTTGTGATTTTATAAATCATATAATAAAAAATCACGTGTGATTTTAGCCGGCTCGCAATGTCGAGTCGGAAACCAGGTTACAAAAAAAATCAAAATAAAATAAACTAAAAAAAAAGTCATATGTGATATTCAATATCAAATCAACTTATTCTTTCCTTTTATAAAACAAATTCGTGAAATCGCGTGGGACTCTATTTTTTATTTGTGTTTTGTTATGAAAAAAATGTAAATCACGTTTGATTTACTCTTTGCGGTTATAAACTGAAACACATGTGATTATGTTTTAATCTACAAATGAGTAAATCACACGTGATTCTGTTTTTTGTTGTGATAAACTAAAAAAAAAAAGTCATATGTGATATTCAATATCAAATCAACTTATTCCTTCCTTTTATAAAACAAATTCGTGAAATCGCGTGTGATTCTGTTTTTTATTTGTGTTTTGTTATGAAAAAAAATGTAAATCACGTTTGATTTACTCTTTGCGGTTATAAACTGAAACACATGTGATTATGTTTTAATCTACAAATGAGTAAATCACACGTGATTCTGTTTTTTGTTGTGAGTCGTGTATAAATCACATGTGATTCGTGTGTAAATCACATGTGATTTTGTTTTTTTGTTGTGATTCGTGTGTAAATCACATGTGATTCGTATTTAAATCACATGTGATTCTGTTTTTTGTATGCATAATATTTTTTCCTTTAATAAGACCAGTACATTATTATACAAAGTATGCGTACATTATTATCCAAAGTTTCTAGACATTCAAAGATAATTATGTAAATACTTTTACATTAAAATAATTTATCGTAATAAGCATTATCAAAAGGTTAAATGTTATAAAAAGTCATACAACTAGACCAGATGTAGGGGGTGGCTTTGTGTTATCAATTCACATCAACATCATGCTTTCACTTTCTTCCATTCAAACTCATTGCGGTAACAAAATAAAATTTCACTACATGCACACAATGACACAACTACTCCGGTACTCCTTACCAACATATTGATCGCTCCATCTAGAAATATCTCCTTCTAAAACTATACTTGTTTCCACATCTTCTGCCTTGTTCGACTTACTAAGAGTTCTTTCCTCAAGATCTTCAACATGTACCTCATTTACCTTCTTTTTCATCTCACTCTAAGATCAAAACAAAACCAAGATAATATTGCATCATTTATCAGTGTACACATACTGTTATCTTTCATATATATTGCAAATTAACCACAGATCCGGCCGCCACGGATCCCGTCCCCACCTCCCACACACACACATACAATCGTCGGAAAATAGAACTCGCCGAAAAATAGATCGGTGGCGCGGCGGTGGTATTGTGTCGTTCTCCACCTCAACATAAAGGTTTTTTGGGTTGTTGATTTTGATAGAAAAAAGTTAGGGTTTGATTTGGGGAAATAGGAAAAGAGTTTGGTGAGATGAAAAAGATGGTAAAACGAATTGAACATGACGAGGTGTATTATTATTTAGTGTGTAATTAACCTTTAATAATTAATTAAATCAAAATAACAATTAATCTCTACCATCAGATGTTGGGATGATGAGTGGTTGAGATCAATGGGTTTGTTCTTTAGATAAAATATGTTCTGTAATGAACTTTTGTCATCACTTGTACAATTGTATTATGCAATTTCTCTCTCCAAATTTTCACCAATCATTTTTTAAAATCAATCAATCAAATCATTAGATACATTTGTAGGCATGCTTAGTAGGCACAACAATCATTTTTTTATTTTAAAACTCTGATAATGAAAAAGTGTGAAGGCTAGCTCAGTCGGCCGGAGGTATCTTTGGAGAGGTTGTTTCACCATGTACCTTCAGGGGCAAAAGCAGGAGTGGGTTTTATCCACTAAGGCGAAGGTTTAAGGCTTGCATACTGCCCAATTGGATGTCACTGTGGGCTCGGATCACTAACTACTAACTTGCCATTCAAAAAAAAAAAAAAAACAACAACAACAAGAGTATCAAGGTGCGATTGTTTAAGTCAAACTATCATTTATATGTCACATTAGTTTTTGCCATTTTTCACTTACTTCTCACTTGCATACCCAAAATCAACCTCTCAATAATTTAAGCCAAAATATCACTTTTGAGAGATATCTAATCAATTAAAACACAAAAACCAATTAAAAAACAAAAGATCTTACATTTGGCGTATGCTAAATAATTGGCGAGTGAAATGGCGAAGGGGGTGACAGTGCAGTGACATGCATTTTGCTTAAGCCAAAAGTAATAGAGAAAGATTCCAGGATTTGGTTCCTCAAAAGTTGTGATCGACTTGACTTGATCCCGTGGGTTAGTCTCAGTCGAACTAAGTAAAGTCCCAGGAAACCTCTCTTGTAAAACCTTGGCAATTTACCTTACTTTTCTTGATAGCATCAAATAAGTACTATATTCATGTATCATTTATCTCATGTATATTGCTCATTTATTATGCTCTTATATTATAATTGTTACTTAATTGCTTAAGTTTATGATTTTCAATATTTATAGAGCAATATTGGAAAAGACACGAAAAACGACGGAACTTGGAGCTAATTAGTCGAATCTGTACAAAGTCCATCAAGCGCATACGGCGTATCTATATACTGGAGATACGTCGTATCAAACACTTAGAAGGATTCACGAAAAATCACTATTTTGAAGACATACGGCGTATTTAACTCTGGCAATACGGCGTATCTGAAGCCCTTGTAGTCAAATCCCAAGTCAATTGAAGAAGGAATACGGCGTATGAAACTCAAGCCATACGTCGTATTGAAGATCTTATCCCTAGTCCAAGTTTATTGAAGATTTGAAGGTATAAGGCATATCACATTCTAGAATAAGTTGTATTTAAAGAAGGCAAGCGAATAAACTAGAATATTCTATTCTTGTACCCCACTCAAGATATCTTAAATACGGCGTATTGAGGCACGTAAGATGGGTTATCTATAAATTCAAGCCCTAGCTTCATATTTTCACACCATTCCACCAACACCAGACGTCAAGAGAAGCTTTGTAACACCAAAAAGTCAGTTCCTAAGTGAAGAAATCAAGAGAGGAAGGTCTCGTATCATTACACGAAGTATATTCGTTTGGTTTGCTTATCAATTTCATTATGTCATTTCTTTGTGAATCATATGTATTATTTTCGTGTTTGCTACTGAGATTATGGGCCAACACCCTTAGGTGTTAGCCATGTTATGATTACTATATTGATTTTATTCCGTTTATAAAGATTTAATGCATTTTAGTTAGATAATTTATATGTTCATCGTTCAAATAATATGTTCGTTTACTTGCTTATCATTCTATGTCTATTGTCTAGATTATCATAATATAGATCTTTAGCTATGTAGGTAATATGTATCATTATGGTACCCGTGGCACGGATCACGTGTGCCCTTCCTTAGGACTCATGGATTAGGCTCCCAAGGTTAGATATAAAATGACTAAAACAAGTAAGTTAGCGTAAGTGCACTTCAAAATAGGTAGCACTTGAGAAGAGTAGGTTTCGCTACCAGCCCTAGGTTACCGTATATGAATCGTATAGATTAGTTGGAAAATACTTATTGCGTGAATGCGACTGAGTAGACCGATAATTTGCTTCAGGGATATAGGTTGCATTCATAGAACTAGCTGTGACTAACCCTCAGTTCAGTTTACAATAGATAGGAAATGTTGTCTACAGTTCTTGATTCCACCAACATAAGTCATTAGGTCATTGCACTTGTAAACGGATAAATGAAAATGTGGTAGGATTAATATGGCTAGCACTTTCTTGTTAACTTGACCATAATCGTAGTTTAGTTTAATTTACTTTATTTTATTGTTTTAGTAGTTTAATTAATCTCAAATCAAAACCCTTTAAATCTGTAGGAAATTCACTGGATTAGCTATTAAGTTCATCTACTCATTGTGAATGACCCGTACTTACCAAATTAGCTAGTATTGACCGGGTACACTGCCCCGTTAGTGTTAGTCTAATAGGAAAGTCGACAATTATAAATTTAAAACTATACGTAAGATAACACATCAAATTTTTGGTGCCATACTCCATGCATCTAGTCTTTAGCTCCGTCTTGTTACAATCATGAAATTGAAAAGTACAATCTATTCTAATACTTAAAACTAAAATAAATACAAAAACAAAAACTGGATAAAATTACAACTTGGCATCGAGGCCAAAAACCTAGACGCCTTAACCAGCGTGTAAAAACTATTTATCAAATAATTAAATCACGATAAACATGCTATGGTATAAAGGGCTATACACAATAATAATAACAATTATTAATCTACTATTGGCTTGCTCGTGATCAACTTTGCATGAGGTTGACCATGATAGATGTAGAAAATTAAAACAACTAATTTAAACAAGCCAATGTGAACAATTAAAAACAATATTTAAATTTCATATACTAACATGATCTCGTATACACAGATCTGATGGATCTGTCGTCAGATCTATCAGAAAAATACAGATCAGAATAAATAGGAAAAATGATAAATTTTACAACACTTATTTATGTGCCATCTAGTCAGATCTTCGTTTGTGTTACCAAACTACATTCCAAAATCCAGCAGGATTCAGGTCTTGCACCATAACCATAAAATTCATGTTTAAAATAAATCACAGATAGTTATAAACTCTTGTAAGTGGCTCTGATTCCACTAATGAAAAACATAGGATCGAATTTTAAAAATTTCATTACCATTAACAAAAAAGCAGCA